>JAXBDA010002267.1:0-44280 GCA_036023075.1 Gaultheria prostrata | reverse complement strand
TAGCATCACTTTATTGTCATCCTCCATCCAACATGGAAGTTATAACCACGTATGTTTGTGACAAATATACAGACCAACTACCAACTAAAGCTACCACAGAAAACAAACTGTTAGTACATTTTATGAAGGCACAAGAAGAAGAAGGACAACAAAACCGTTCAAAACCGTATCCAAGATCATTATATGATCAAGGAAGCAAGGTTGTGACTCGAATGGTAAAGCTCATCTTTGGCAAGTGTTTGAAGACATATATGGCTCATCCCAAAAGATGGGAAACGCCAATTTGGCAGCAATGTGTGGCATGAACCAGTTGTCGTACAAGAATCTGAAAAGTAAAAATCAGCAGTGAAATTATTTGAGCGAAGCATTGCAAAGTTTCAGAAGTAGATTTTCACGGACAATATAAGATTCTGTTCAATAAGTTCTCCACGCCGAAAGAGTCCTTCCATTATTGATTTTCATCGTGACTAGACTCATTGCACCATAATTGCCTACCATTGTCGTTATCCTTTTGACCAACATCGAATGATTGATGGGATTGTAACTTTTAGTCTTCCGAAACACAAAAATAATAAATAAATAAATAAATCCCGCAGTTGTGATGGTTGTGGAGAGAGCCTAACAAACCCCTCCTGGGCTTCATATGGTGTGTGAGCTACTAACATTGGATGAGAAGCATAATTAGATAACGTAGTTCTTTGCAGCTGGACAGTTAATCTTGCGTTAAAGTTCAGCTCTGTGATTCAAGTGAGTAACATATTATGCAAAAATTCTTTTTCTCTTGCCCTTTTAGTTGGTAATCAATGGTTAATAAGAATAATGACTTGGTTATTATTTGTTATGCTTGGCCATTTCTCAAGCATCTTAGTAATGTCTTGTGATTAACCAATAAGAAAAAGATAAAAGGACGATACTGCAGCATAAAACCATAACAAATGAAATGGCAAATCTGTAACATGCAAGAAGGGGAAAGAAAAGTGTATCTTACACTTCGAATGGAGGACGTGATATAGCGACTAGAAGTTGCAAGTCCTCATCTTGATTAGTATTCCAGATGTAATAATAAAATCCCCGGAGAAACACTTTTCCTCATGAAAAGAATGGTAGATTCTGTGATTTTATCTTTACTCCTTCATTCATGCAGACTTTTTTCTTTTTCATTTCATTCCATGCATTGAGGCCCATTGTTTGTCTCCTGAAATTCTGTACAAAACTTATTTTCTTTACTTTTTCTGCTGTTTTTTGCTGTTTTTCACGAGAACAAGGGTTAGAGCAGCAGCTTTTGTAAATAATGCATAAAAGACAGGCATGTCTTTAATCTTAAGTTTACCCTCAGAGCAGTTCGAATCCTTTATTAACAGGAAGTACAACTAGGTGTATTCAGCCACAGGCTGCCTAAGTTTCTTTCCACACAGGCCTTTCTCTGAATATCATTCGGATTCAATTCTTCCCCATCCACCCGTCTCTGGGAGTATTTTGTATGCATAAATAGATCGCTCGAGTATCCCTCAGAAATTTGCTTTACTGCCATGTCTAATGAACAGTTCTTTTTCCAAATCCTAAAGGTGCAAGATAAGACAACTCAATGTAACTTCAACAAGCTATTGGAAGAAACTCTTCAAAAGCACACCAATAAGTTGTATCTCCTACCACTCTTCAAATTTTCAAAATGAAGAACGGAAGTGACATACAAAGAGGAGATTTTGTAATTTATACCCATTTTTTCTCAAAAAGTTATACTGTTTGGAGGGGCCCATCCTCCTTTTTGTCACATCCATTCTTCAAATTTATTTTGGTTCTTCAAATTTGAAGAACCAAAACAAATTTGAAGAACCAATTCTCCAAAAAGGAGGATGGGTCCCTCCAAAAAGTATAATCTTTTGAGCAAAAGAGGACATAAATTACAAAATCTCCCCTTGATATGTCACTTCCGTTCTTCATTTTGAAGGAAAACCCCATGGTTGGAGATGCAAGGGATTTATAAGGATAACATTTGACGTCTCGTTTAAACATCAAGGCTATTGGAGAGCTAAAATATTTTTTTCATATGAACAACAAACCTTTACATCATTTAGCACAAAGAATAAGAACAAATAATCATACCAACCATGCCGAATTGCTGTAGAGTTCTTGAGAAATGAATAAAAGCACATATTTCTGAAGGGAAAGGAGACCTACCTGGTGAGCTTCATTAACAGGGGCATGAAATGTGCTATTAGTGAAGATAGGGAATTCTTGTGGCTGTCCAGGGTATTCTAGATGTGAATTCGGGGCGAGATAGAGAGTACCGCTTCCCTTTAAGACAACAAAAACTTCTTCACAAGAGTGCCTGTTGATAGGAGTGCGCCATCCCGGAGCCAATGTTTGAAGCCATAGCTCAACCTGCCAAGGAAAATTGCACTCTTCAGTCAATCCCGAAAATACTGGATCGCTGTCCTGGGAACCCATTTCTCACATCATCTTGTACCTAACTCTTAATGGTAGGTAAATCTTAAAAATTAAACCTATTAGCAGGCAATCATTTCCTTGAACATCTTTTATAACCTATTTGACGGTGTTAGCAGCATGTGTCTTTATCAGAATGTTATGAAGACAGAGAAAAATGTAACGGTGTTACACAATAAAACAGTCCTTACAAGACTGCAAAGCTTAAGTTTCTGATCAATTCTGTTCGCACTGCGAATATAACGTCAAACATAAATAACCACTGCGTTTGAGAGAGTATTTTCATACCTCCTTCATGCCGTGCAAGAATGAACCAGCAATGGTAATGTGAGACAAACCAGGACTTCCATAGTTATCCTGTGGAAGCTCGCTAATATTCTTCACCAAATGTAATCCTGCATGTTGTTCTCTTCCTGGAAGGAAAAAAATCAAATATTTTTTCAAAGAATTCAGGAACTATAATCCAATAAGTGCATGGAAATTGAGACAAAACAGTACCCACAAAAATTACAACTAGCAATTAAAACATATGCACTAGAAAGATGCCCAAAATTCAGATACCAGAATTTTGAGCACCATAGCTCTGTAAGCTAGAACATGTTGGAAAAAAGGTTTTAGAACATGTATTTCGCTTGTTGAAAACCATTAAGGAGTAAAAGAGAAATTGACCTCCCCTTGATTTCCATTTAATATTTAGTTGAAGAGATCGAAAGTTAATAAAGATTAATATTTTCATGGACTTCATTAATTTTCGATGGATTAGTTATTTGCATGGATTCGCGTTTACTCGTTGACACTTGTACGGATGAACAATTGTGTCACTTCCATTTCTGATTATTCGGAATAGTCACGAATACTTCTATATGTATGTGCTCCCATCATTTGTTTTTTAGCGAATTAGAGAGTAGTTTTGGGGATTTATTTTCCATAATCATTTGAGTCTTGAGTCATCATATGAGGGAAAACAAAACCGAGTTGGTTCACCGAGCACATCCATTGTAGTGCTACTTCGGTAGGATTTCAATCGTTGTATCCTAGGAGATTGACATATAAAGATTATGTAAGCACTGTAGCGCGGACAATTCTGTCTTAAGGACATAATGTCAACGCTGCCCCTGATCATTTTCATGCAGTTTTCAGATTCTATCTATTTATGTTTTGCTGATTATGATTTCATCGTTTTAATATCCCAACGTACACAAAAATACACATGTTTTCTAACAGAACATGAGGACACTTGGAAGTTGGAACATAAACCACATATGGAAATATGGTAACTTCGAAATCACCATATTTCAAAATCAAGAAGAGAGAATGAGAGCAGAAAATGTGAGAGAAGTCACCGAGAGTTGAACAGTGTGAAGCTTCGGCCTTCAGACAGAACGGAAGCGTTAGTGAGAAGAAGATGACCAATTGCACTCCCAATTTCCTTTCTGCCTCTCTCTCTCTCAAGTGTTCTGCTTAATTATTTTCAGTTGGTGATTTAGAAAACTTACAAGTGATTAAGATCTACAAAATAAGACTCATAATATTACATAATAAAGCAATACCAATTAAAATTAAAAAACATAGTCAATGTGTTATCGGATAGAAGCATGGATCGATACAAGAATGGAGATGGAGGGAGACAGGTCTTTAAATGACTGAATTTTGATTACGTGACACATGGAATCTTTTTCTAAATATAATAGCCCTGAAATAACATATGATTTGATAGATCACTAGAAGAAAAAAAAACTTCTTGTGTATGGTCAATGGTGTATGCAACCGGAAGAAAGAAGAGAGTCATTTGTTTGTTGGTAAAGAAAAGCAGTGGAGGATCTCACTAGCAATGGCAAGTGAAAATGACAGATAATCTGTGCTACAAGCGTTTGTTCTATTCTGAGTAAAAGTTATAGGAAAATATCCATACTATAAGACGCGAAGACCAGTTGGCCGGTTGGATGGGAAACAAGATTATTTCCACAGAGCCCATATGTAAGATTTCTTTGTTAGTTTGTATCGCTACAAAAAATAATGATGTCTGCGTCCTACTGGAAATTCTTCCTTTGTTCCTTTTGGCTGCTACTTGCTTAGCCTGCCATCATCAGGATCCGGAAGGAGCATTTGTCATTCATAAGAAGCACATAGGCCATCAGTTGTGTAACATTTATCCAAATAAGTTCTTTTTGGCCTGAACAACTTTGGAAACTTCGCCACAAAAAGTACTGGTGTATATCATTTGAAATGGCGAATGAAAATGACGGATAATTTGAGCTACTAGCGTTTGGTCTAATTTGAATAAACTATAGGAAAATCTCCATAATATAAGATGCGAGGACCAGTTGGCATGCTGGATGGTAAACAAGATTAATTCCACAAGCTCATTCAGGACTATGTGACGCCACAAAAAAAAAAATAATAATGTCTGGGTCCCACCGGATATTGTTCCTTTGTTTTGTTCGCTACTACTTGCTAGCCTGCTAACATCGTTGTCGGATCCGGATAGAGTATTTTTCATCATAAGCACATAGGTCATCTATTCTATGATATATTTAACCGGATAAATTCGTTTTTGGCCTAAACAACTTTTGAAACTGTCACAAAAACTATTGGAGGATCTCACTTGAAATGGCAAATAAAAATGATGGATAATTTGTGCTACTAGTATATTTGATCTAATTAATCTGAGTATATAAACTATAGGAAAATTTTCAAACTATTAGACGCGAGAACCAGCTGGTTGGCTAGGTGGTAAACAAGATTAATCACACTAATAATGTCTGAGTCCCTTCAGATACCGTTCCTTTGTTTTGTTGCCTTGTTGGTTACTACTTGCTTGCATGCTATCATCGTTACTGAATCCAGACTGAGCAATTGGCAAGTTCTTTTTGGCGTGAACCAATTTTGAAACTTTAATTGTCACAAAAAAAGTAGTAACTTTTACAATTATCCCTACAAAAAATAAGTTTTAATTACGAGTACCACTACTCTACTATCCACAACCATCGTAAAAATATGTAAAAACATGGTGTTTGTCCCTACAAAAAATAAGTTTTTTATATAAGTGTACTTTTAATGTGCCATTAAATATTGGACATATATAATAGGGGTAAACTAAAAACCACCTTATTAAAACCACCACTCTACTATCCACAACCATCCTAAAAATATGTTAAACACATGGTGTTTGAAACTGTCAACCTATTCCTCGAGTTTGCTCTTCCAATCCTTTTACAGTTTACCCTCCCAGTTGCTAGTTACTCCCTCTGTTCTAAAATAAGTTCAGAATCTCGCGCACAAATCTAGGTCTTTAAAAAGATGCATTTTTTTTGTTAAATAATTTAAATTTTTTTCACAACTTAAAGAATACATTGATATCTATTGATTTGCGAATTTTTTTTGATTCTTTTTATGAAAAAAAATCATCTTTTTTAAAGGCCTAGGTTTGTGCATATGACAATACTTATTTTGGAATGGAGGGAGTAATAAGATACCTACCACAATAAGTTTAATGTCACTTAGTCTACTTGTATTACCTCTATGGTTAATGAAATTAAAGTGTATTACCCTTATGATTAATGAAATTAAAACGGTAAATTGAATTGGACATTTCAATTTAATGGATGAATAGTTAGTGGTTACTCATAAATTAGCCAACTAATCAATGACAACTACCATGACTGTTAATTTACAAATTTGATAAATGATAATTGTGCCATTTTGATTGCACACTGGGTTACACCCTACCCAGATGTCTGACATGTGTCCCCTCTCTCTCCCTGACTTTCTATCTCGCCTACACGTGTCAAACATCTCGATAAAGTGTAACCCAGTGTGTAACCCAAAAGGTGTAAGCGTAGCATTACTCATGGATCAATCAATCCCCAACAATCACTATCAACCAACATCATTGTCTACTAATTATGTCACATTGATAAATTAAATTGGTTCAATTAGTAGATTAAACCCTTAATTAAAGCAACTAAGTTACTTTACTCAATTGTATCGATTCTCAATGATCATTGTCAATCACAAAACATTATTTGTTTATACATTCGCCAATTATGTCACATTGATCATTAAAATGTTTTGATCGATTAATTAAGTTTAAGTTCTTAATCAAATCAATTGTCTATGCTAGTCATGGCAATCAATTGTTTAACCGTCACTCCGACAACAATTATCAGAATTTATCCAATAAATCATGTCGATCTAATGAATCATTGAATCTTTTAATCATCGGTTTAGTCGATCTTTTTCATTGAATTTTGTTATAACATTGAAGTTGTGATAAATATTAAGTGAATTGTAATTATCAAAACAACAAATGAGTACATTTTTATCATAAGAATACTTACAAAATGATAGTTACATAAAAGTAAGCAATAGATTATTATTTTTTTGGCATTATTTGGATTAAGACAAATTTTGGGTATATATTTTTAGGTTCAAATAATTGTTCAAATAATTTTTTATTCACAAATTAAAATTCTAAACTAAATTAATACCAGGGCTTTCTAAAAAGAGAGAAAAGTAGAGTGTATATAACCCTTTTTTTTTTGTCATTCGTCATTCCTACTCTATTGCATTGGGGAGGGAAGAATGAGACTTGATCCTGGGATACAGTGTGTGGTATCCAAGAACTCTACCGCATGTGTCAGCCACCACTTGGAATATATATAACTTAAAGTGGTTTCAGTTGATAAATTTCCGAAATCTAAAATAGTATTAACAAAGTAGTAACCTATATGGCATGTAAAACCAATTTGTGTAGTCATGCATTTGTAGTAAGTGTAATCATAATACTCCTATATGATATGTAAACCCAGTTTGTGTGGTAGGTAAAATTGCGATATTTAGCGAAATATTCATTCAACCATCTCGTTTTTAACAAATTCATCTTACTTTCTGGGAATTGTTTTGATCTAACTGTTGTGATTTACCTTATTTTTCAATCTAAGAAGCCATCCAAAATCACTATATGGGCTAGGTACAAAATTCTCATCCCACTACGTAATATAAACAGAACCTGCAACTCATGCTTGTTTACCAAATTTGTTTTGCTTTTTTTTTTTTTTTCTTTTTCATCTGGTTTTCCTTTCTTTTCTTTTTTTAATGTCATCCATCATTCCTTATTTATTACATAGGGGAGGGGGGAATGAGACTCGATCCCGGGATGCAGTGTGGGGCATCGAAGAGCTCTACCGCATGAGCTAGCCACCACTTGCTTCCAAATTTGTTCAATGTCAGCATTATGCAATAGCATCACTTCATCGTCCTCCAGGATTCCACCCCACATGGAAAGTAACCATGTACAATACAGAGACCACCTACCAACGTTTTCTGGTTACAATTGATACTTTTAAGTACGAAGAAAATAAAGAACAAAAAAAATAAGAAGAAGAAGAACAAAACAGAACATTGAATACCGATCACCTTCTGTGAGTGTTTGAAACCATTGCTTTAAGCAGGCTGTGACTTAAATGCTAAAGCTCATTTTTTGCGGGTGTTTGAAAACATTGTTCATCCCAATAATAGGGGAACTTCAAATTGGCAGCAACGTGAGGCATGAACCAGTCGTCGTATATGAATCTGAAAATAAAAAATCAGCAGTGAGATCATATGAGCGAAACATGATACATCACAGTAATAGAAAGTCACGGACGATAAAAGACTTTGTTCAATGAATTATCCATGCAGACGAAGTCCTTCCATGATCAATTGTTATCCTAAGTAGACTCATTGCACCATAATGGCCTACCATAATCATCGTCCTTTTTGACCAACATTGAATGACAGCTGCATTGTATCTTTGGTATTTCGAATACAAAATGAAAAATTCCTCTACAGCTGTGATGGTTGTGGATGAGATTATAGCGCAACAGAGCCACCCTGGACTTAATTGGATACCATCATACCAAAGTACAGCATGCAAACATAAACGTTGGAGATGATCCTCTCCACCGACAATTTCAAGTTTTCAAGAGAACCGCCGTATAATGGTATGTAAGAAGATTGCATGAGAACCAGAATTAGAGAATGTAGTTCTTCGCAGCTGGACAGTTCATCTTTTCAGAAAAGTAAAGAACTGTGATTCAAGTGAGTGACATAACAGATTAACAAGCAAAAAGGTTCCCTAGTTTTCCTTGACCATTTCATTTATCAATGGTTAATGCGAATTTATGACTCGCTCCCCCAGAAATACAGGCCCTGCTCATTCTACAAGCATCTTGGATACTGTCTGGTTGATTGACAAATACGAGAAAAAGAGAGGAGGATACTGTATACAACCACAACAAATGTAATGGCAAGTCTGAAACATCCGAGATGATGAAAGAAGAGTATATCTTACACTTTGACTGGAGGACGCGATATAATGACTATAACTTGCAAATCCTCGTCTTGATTTGTATTCCATACCTGTAGGGAAATAGTAGCCGCAAATGTTTAACAAGTACCAGATGTAACTAACAATTCATTGGAGAAACACGTTCCACATAAAAAGATTGGTATTAGGCAACTAGTAGAATACCCTAGTGCCACAACAAAGCATCTTTTTATGATTGTATCTTTTCTTGATTAGATGCAGGCTTTTTGGGTATCATGTTATTCCATGGATTGAGTCCCATTATTTGTCCCCTGATATCCTGTATAAAACCTATTTCCTCAGACTTTCCGATATTGCTCTTTTGCATTTTCATGTGAACACGGGTAAGACCGTAAGAGCATGATCTTTTTGTCAATCATGCATATCGATGTTAACTGTCGGAGCAGTGAGCACCCTTGATTAACAAGAACTAAAATTAGGTGTATTCTGCCACCGTCTGCCTCAATTTCATTCAACGCAGTGATTTTCTTCGACTATCATTCAGACTCAGTTCTTCCCCATCCAACCACCCTCTCGTCCGGTAAAACTGAAATTATTGCTTAACTACTCTGTCTAATTCCTTTTAAACTCCACTAAGGCCTAAAAGTGGAAGACAAGACAACTCAACGTACTTCAATAAGCAATTCGAAAACCTCCAAATGGATATATAAAGACAAAATTGAAATTATTGTTTAAACATCATGTCTAACAACAGGTGTTGGTAACTCCAACTAAGCGCAGATGGAGACCAGCATTTGAAATAAAGTTGTGGAGAACTGCATTTTTTTGGGTCCTGAGGACGTGATGAACTTTGCTAAAAGTTGCTCTCGAAGGAACAACAAACCTATGTTACATCATTCAGCACATAGAGTAAAATAAAGTAATCGTATCAACCCTGCTGAATCGCTATAGACTCCTTGACAAATGAATCAAAAGCATGTATTTCTGAAGGGAATATAACCTGGTGAGCATCATTAACAGGGATATGAAATGTGCTATTGGTGACGATAGGTAATTCTTGTGGCTGTCCAGGGTATTTCGGATGTGAATTTGAGGCGAGATAGAGTGTACCGCTTCCCTTTAAGACAACAAAAACTTCTTCACAAGAGTGCCTGTGGATAGGCGTGCGGGATCCTGGAGCAAACGTTTGAAGCCATACCTCAAGCTGCCAAGAAAAATTCCATTCTGCAGTCCAATTAAAAAGTACCCTAATTTTATGTCATTTCTCACATCTCTGGTATCCAACTCTTTAGTAGACCTCAAAAGTTACAGCTATATACAACACTAGCACGTCATGTAGGGACAAAGGAAAAGATAAGGGTGTTGGACAAGTCAAACAATTACCATAAGACTACACAGCTTAAGTTTGTGTATTAACTCTGTTCGCACCAGGGCCAGCCCTGAGCTTTTTGGGGCCCAAAGCGAAGTTAAGACAAATGGTAAAAACGATAAGGCAGTTTCTAGGGCAATAAGATAAAATTTCAAATTATGCATGTTATTATGAAAAATGCAAAATAAGCACTTAAAAGATCGGTCTTTTTGCATTTTCAGAGGCAAAAGGAGTTTATAGTCTGGCATGCATTGTTATAACAAATACAATTCTATAGACCTATATTTAATGAATACTACAATTTTTGGGGCCCTCATCTTAACAAAAACTTTGGGGCTCAAAGCAAAAGCCTTGCTTGCCTTTACTCAGGACAGGTACAGGTTCGCATGCTAAGTGGAACATCAAACATAAATAAACACTATGCTTGAGAGAGTGCTTTTCTTACCTCCTTCATGCCGTGCAAGAGTGAACCAGCAACAGTAATGTGAGACAAACCCGGTCTTCCATAGTTATCCTGTGGAAGCTCGGCTATGTTCCTTACCAAAGGTACTCCTGCATATAAAAGAAAATTAACTCCCTTCACCAAAATGCAGTGAAAGTAATGAGATTGGGTAATCCAAGCAATCTGCCAAACCATCTAAACTCAATGAATCCCTTGTCTTATTTTGTTCTCTTGTAAAAAAATAAAAAAAATGGAACAATTTTTTAAGAATACAAGAAGTAGAAACGCAGTGAAAATGCAATTAAAACAGATGAAAGTGCCCAAAATTCATATACCAGAATTTCAAGCACAGTGACAGGACTCACCTTGTTCACTTCACATTTTCAAAAAAAATTCCAAAAAGATTCTTTCTTCATCTCTCATCTCCCAATCATTAATCACATTTCTCTCTCTACTCATACCCCTCTCTCCAATCATTATTTTCATTTCTCTCTCTATCTCTCTCCAATTATTAAACATCTCTCTAATTATTACTTTTTCCAAAAACCCATCCAAACACTATCTCAAAAAAATTTCCAAAAATATTCTTTCTCAAAATTCTCAACCAAACACAGGCACTAGTATGGCTGTAAGCTTGAACATGTGAATTCAAACAAACCAAGCTACTCAAATTTGAACTCATGTTCATTGTTAAAATCTCGTTCAAAACCAATTTTTTTTTATAAAATCAATCTTGAACATTTTTTCGTAGCTTGTTAAGCTTTCAAACCAAGCTTGAACAAGGTACTAATCGACTCATTGGGTTCAGCTTATGATGTATAAAAAATTCAAGCTCGAGATTGGCTCATGTTCGGCTCGATTAAAGCTAGTTCGATATTGGCTTGTCTCATAAACAACCTAAACTTGAACATATTTTTAAGCTCGTTAAGTTTTGGGCTCGTTTACAGCCCTAATCGCATGTCTCAAAATCCAGAATATTCAAGTGGAGTATCGCAGAACATCAAAAATTCCAGAGAGGGGGCCTTTTGTGATCTTTTTTTTAAGTTCAGACCGTCTACTGGGATTAACCAATTCGTTATTTCCATGGATTTTGGGATCTCCAAGAAATTCAAAAGATCAAACGCACCAGAAAACGTATAACAAATCAGTCGACAGAGAATGAAAGCAGATAATAATGGTGAGAGAAAAGTCACCGTGAGTTGAACAGTATGAAGAAGCTTCGTCCTTCTTCAGACAGAACAGAAGCGTTATTAGTGCGAAGAAGATGATCGATTGTAATCCCATTCTCTTCTTCACTTTCTCACTGCAGCAGCAAGCGAGCGAAATTTGAAGGTGTCAGTCCCAGAGCATTCTAGACCAATTTGGTGGTTGCGTTTGTGGCTTTGTGCAAGTGGAAGTTGAGAGCGTACCCGAGTCTGTAGGGCCTTTTCCGGTCTTAAAAACGGGTCTGAACGTGTCATCGATCTGCTTATTTTCAAAGCAGGCTACTGTGAGATCCATACCATACAGGGCCCATCCCAAGCATAGATGGCAATTCAACCCGCCGTCCCGGTATTGGTTTGGGTATAGGATTGGAGCCAGGGGAGAATTAAAAAAGATCCGACCGGATTATGGTAGACATCACATCAACCCTCCCCGGTTTTTTTTTATTCATAAAATTTTATTTCATTCTTCTGGTTTTATCCTTACAATTAAAGTCTCACATTATATATCAATTATTTTTTTATGTTGGTAAATAATTGTATTATTTTGTGAAATTCTTTTATTTGCGCTTATTAATTGTTGAATCAATAACATATAGAGGGTGTATATAATTTGACAGATCACCAAAAAAAATAAATAAAATCTCCGGATAGATGGGAGTAATTTTATTTTCACTTGGCAAGAGCATATGATATGACAGATAATTTGTGCTACGATAGTGTGTTCATACACCTACTATCCTTTCTCGTAATCATATAGTAATTATTTGATAAAACCTCGAGGGTTTCTTGTACCGAATGATAGAAAACTCGAAATAGGGCCAGAAAAACTTGGCCTGTTATTAGATAACCAACAAGATTAGTCTCCCCCACCTCATACCGTGAATTTTTTACACTACACAAAAAAATGTCTACCATTCCACCTGATATTGTTCCTTTGTTTTGGATGCTATCATCGTTACGGCACCCGGAGGGACATACGGAGCAATGGTCATTCATGAGAAACCCAGAGAGACCATTACCCTTTCTTGACCTTGATGAGAAGCTTTCAACCTGTTCCTCAAGTTTGCTCTTCCAATCCTCCTGCATTTCACCCTCACATGTTGCTAGTACTTGTAAAGGGATGTTTTAACACGAGGCATAGCCATATTGTCCAAAGACAAACTACTACTGCACTGAAAATGTTACACATTTACACTTTCCATGTTAGCTTCCAAGAATCATGTACCCACAAAAGCAGCCGGGCAAGAAACTTGCAAAATTTCTAGAGACTTCTAGAATTGTTTTTGCATCGTATTGTACATTCAACTGTAGCATGCATATCATCAATGCCAAGCACGTTATCTAACTTGTGTAAGAAGGAATAACAAACTTGAAATTTCTAGCCAAATGAAAGCCCAATACATTATAATACAATGGATGGGCAGGTAACTCTATTTAGTAGAAGCAAAGTAAGGACCCCGTCCTCCACCAATTCATTTTTGGAGTAAGTTGCTTAATCTTCTTGTGGTTCGAATTGCATCAGACCTGGAAGAGGTCGGAGAGCTAATCGGCTGCTTCATCCAACTGAAGGAAAGTACATCATTCAACTGCTATTTGGTTTCTGTAGCCATCCAAACTGCAGGAATTTTTGTTTCTCAGTGCATGGACAAAATATGAAATGGAGTGCCAAATACCTAATCAAGAAATTTGCTAATCACTACTAAAGAAGCAAGGCTTACTTTCCATGCGTACATCCCAAAAAAGGCTACGATATCTGCAGACCACACAACTGCAAATGACTTCCAAAAGAATGGGATAATAACATTTAGCAATGGGATGAGGAGGAAGAGGTAGTTGAGGGCTTCTTTCTCATTCTTTGAGCAATCTCTGGCTCGAAGGGAAGGAATCGCTGAAGAGGATGAAGATCAGCTCATTAGATAGGGACACTACAAAAGGCAGCTTTGCAAACCACAAAAACAGAAAAGGGATAAATTCTATTTTCACTATCACTTTTGACACAAATGAACCAAAAAAACGCAATAACTGTACTACCATTAAGATGCAGACCAAGCTCATTTTTTGGAAGTTCGAGACTTCAATTGAACAATTTCCACACACACACAAAAAAAAAGCGAAAACGGTTTTCTGTTTATGTTCTATGAGAACTCTGCAAAATCATTTGATACATGATCATAAATCACTTTTCAGGAGGCGTTTATGACATTATGTCAATCCCCACACGTCTAGGAAAAATTGGTAAGAATAATTGAAAAACTGATGTCTTCCACTAATACATTGCATTTCAAGCAAATTCATAGTTGACAAAGCATAACTTACTGAACATCCAGACGGACCACATCCCCATAAGTCTCCAAATGTCTGGTTCATTTGACGGGACTATGAGATTGAATGAGAGAGCCCCACCAAGAAACATTGAGATGTATCCTTGGATCTCAAAAACACTGTATAACGTAGATCCCGGCACAGCAGGGTTTTTGGTAGCAGTGGAAGCCCTCGGTGCAAAAGTGGAAGCTGTCTTTTGAACTACCTATGAGCAATAAAGCTTAACAATTAGATTTCCGTTAAGCATGTCTCCACAAAATAACAAATAGTGGTCTACGGTCAGGGTTGAAGAGAACAGATTGAATTCCAGCCCCCAGGAAAGTAGTATTCTCTTGACAGATTTGTTAAACCAATGGCACTCAATTTCATGTACTCCTTCATATTGAGAAGATTCAACAATAGGTGAGTTATAAGGCCAACATATCAGAAGTGGAGAAATGATAAGCCTATTGCTGATTTAGTGACCATGACAATCTCCAGAAATCTTACCAACACTAGCATACTTAGAGCAGTAGGTCAAAAAGTTCAAGTATCCCGGGGGCTTAGATTACCATCACATACGGTGGTAAAGGGCTTCTCTCAAGGCAGAAAGATTAATATAGATTCTCATACTCCTGATTCAACTCCTTATTGCTCATATATATTCCAATAACCTATCTGTATCTCATATTTGAAAATTTAAATCTTTCCCTATCCATTTTTAGCTGTCATATACTGTTCCGTAGGCAAACAATCTCCACAGCCCCCTTGGGATTCATAGATTTCTAATGTTCCCTTTCTTAAGTACTGCACTACAGTGTGATATTCGCCCACTGCCAGGAAAACGATTATTAGTTCATTGTCTAAAGTCTTCCTTCAAATAGTGATTTTAAGCCTCGTGAATCTATCACAAGAAACTGGGCCATTCGATTAAGATTCTAAGCAATGACCAAATACTGATCTCCACGTAAATAGCCAAAGAGAAACCCTTTTGGGAATGATCTTGCTCCAGAATGGTCAATCTAAACCAACATACCAGCTTCAGCTATACTCATGTTCTCAAGGACCTCAATGATATCTTTATGCAAATGGCAATGTAACCTGATCCTTTAAGGAGACACTCCATTGTCTTAGTCTCGACGCATTATCCATTATATTCAGATCAAGAACAGCACTCAGTGGATGATTTTTTAGTTTTGCTTTTACGGTTCAACTTCCGTCTCGTAATACAATAGAAAGCCACAAGAGGTCCAAGACCCTCATCAGAACCCCTAAATTCTGTTAAAAAATTAACATTAGAATTCACACAGATAAATCCTTATTGCGCTTCTAAAATTCCCCTCCGCCGCAGGGTGCTTATAAAATCTGGGGCAGTAAAACAAATCAAAGCCTCCAATGTTAGGTTCTTCACATTTTAGACCCCATAAAAGAATCGAAACTGTCCTTAAACTTTCATACTACAAACCAATCCTTGTAGTTTCATTACTAGACATGGGCAAACAACAAAATAAAGAATTACCCATCAGAATAACAAGCCTCCTAAAAACTTCACATTAAAGAAACCCAATACTTTTGGGGTCAAATAGAAACGAGTACAAGAATCACCTTTTTGAGGTCTTGATCGATTTTAGGACCAGTTGATGCTTTTGTAGTTGAAACCTTACTTGCTATACTAATTTCTTCGTCGTCTTCATCTATACCACCCGCTCTATTCGATAGCTCTTGTTTGGGTTCTTCGGCTGTCTTTGAATCAATTAAGTCGCTTGAATTTGCAGAAAACTTGATGCGATTGAAACGGAACTGGGTATGAAGTGAACCCTTGTGAATAATTGAACAAGAAACTAAGGGAAGCTTCACAATGGGCAAATTGCATAATGGCGTTGAGATCAGGGTGTTCATGTTCTTGATTCCAGCTATTTTCAACCCCAAAATCTCATTGGAGATTTTCAACAAACGCAGAGAGAGAGAGGGACTGTGGGAGAGATAAGGAAGTTTTAATGCTTGGTTTAAATCGTTCGACGAGTTGGTTTTGGTAGTTATGCTTTGGCCAAAACGCTGTCGTATTCATATTTTACCTTCCCCTGGGTTGTGTTCCTGGAGGATTTGGGGTTGCTGCTGTGCAGCCCCATGCACAGCAGGTGCTGTGCGCCATCCGAACCGTCCGTTGCTCGGATGGACGGCTCAGATTTCATCTTGCACGCACGACAACCAACGGTTCGGATGCAAGGGTGCCGAGGTGAAATCTAAGCCGTCCATCCGAGCAACGGACGGCTCGGATGGTGCACAGCCGGTGTTGTGCACCCGCTGCACAGCAGCAACCCCTTGTCCGTGTTTGGATTAGAAACGAAATTTGATGTAGTGAGCCAGAAAATAAAGAGAAACCATACTTGTTACTTTACCCCAGAAAACAAGAAGCAAACCTAGAGAGGAATCGCTGGATTTTTATTCTTTTTACATTTAACGGAGGCTTTTTCACACATTTGCTATTTCCACGGTGTAGCACTTTTTGGAACTTAAGAGCCTCACCAATGGCATACTCAAATATTGCCACATTACCTTTTGAGTATTCATTTAATGTGTTTTTAAAGTTACCAATGTGAAGCTCTGCAATAGTTCATTTTTGTCCATAATCAAAAGAACGGAAAATGTTGGTAGTTTTGAGTATCCAAGTTTGATTACTAAGAAAATGTTGATAGTTTTGAGTATCCAAATGCCAAAATTTGAGTATTTGTAAAAAAAATATTGCTAACTTTGAGTATTTATCAAAATGCCATTGTAAGTTTTTTTTTAGTATCAAAATGTCAAAATTTAAGTATTTTTCTTTTTGAGTATGTCATTGGGGATGCTCTAAGGAAAAAATAATAATAGTGGTAGTAGTATAAAAGAAAGTGGGAGGAAAATGTAAATAAAAATGTATCTTGCTCAAAAATTGGTTATCTTATTTTCCTCTAACTTTCTTTCTAGAATAGGCAAGGGGTGGGGAATTTTTTTTATTTTATATTCCAAACAAACCCTTGAACACCACATAGCATCACCGCACTTATGTCAAGGGCATAAGAATGTCCTACCGCACATGGGGTATGAGAAGACCCAAATTGATATTGGATATTATAGTGCGTCAAGATATGAGTTTACTAAATCTAAGGGAACCAATAGCTCTTAACAGGGCTCAGTACGATATAAGACTCGGTTCACTTTGGTTTATTTTCACTAATTCCAAAGACACCCAAAATGCTCTCTCTTGATTTTTGATGATTCTATGGTACTAAATGACGAGAGTCAGGGAGGTGGAGAGTTTCCCACGGCCCATTTTTTGAGAATGCAAACCCTGGGACACCTTTCTTCTTCTTTTGCACCAACTTCTAGTTTCTGTATAAGTAGTCCCACATCGGCTAATAGAGGGAGTGACGAGTAAACTAAGCTTACAAATAGATTGAGGCAAGTACCAAGTTTCATACTTACCTGGACGGGGTCAATGGGCGATCAATAAGGCCCATGGCCTAGGTTGGTGACCTCCATTGCACTTAGGAGGGGTGCCCGCCTAAGGTCTGTCCAAGAGGCAGAGCCTACGTCATAATTTGTGGTAGCGGGGGCCTGCGTTCGCGCGGCCCCTGCCAATTTCAGTTGAAAAAGTTTCTAGTCTGTGTGCATCATTTTATGGGATCAGAGAAATTCCAAGTTCTACTGGAAATTTTGTGTCCTAACAATCAATTCCAGGTGAACAACCTTGGGTAATTAGTTGTTGCTGCTGCATAAAACAATGAAAATATTTATGAATGATGCACTCTTAACTCTTCCGAATCACCAAAAAAAACGAATGATGCACTCTCATTTTAGGAAAATGTGGGAGAAGGAAATTGAATGAGAGAATTTTTTCGGGTAATATATGAAATTTGTATATGCACTCTAACTAGCAATGTTTTCAGGGTTTTCTATTCTGGCTTCACAGTTATAGTCATACACCAATCGCTCATTTGATGGTTTCATAATAGGTTTTAGGGTTACATCATATCAATTTTTGAGCAAGTGATGGACAAAATAACATCTCTATTGGCGTTGAAGGGTATCCGTATCGGCATAGGCAAATATTGTGTGTCATTCTCTCTCTCTCTCAAGAGAGATGGCAAACTAATCCCAGTCGATGGATTCCAGACTCAAAGAAGGCTTCCGGTAACTACCAATGGATACGATATGGAGAACGCAGAAATCACGGAAGATATGCATATACAGAATGATATAAAGAGTTACCACTTCTCCCTATGCAATTTTTCAAACATGTACCAAGCTAAAACTGGGAAATAACTGCTAACAGGATAGTTCGTTTACTCTTCTCAGAAGAAGGGCGGAAAGGAAAAAAGAGGAAAGTTCATTCTTGTTGCAGAAAAATTCTCAGACATCGTCATCTCCCTCCAACGATGCTTTAATCCTTTTGTTCGCACTGGATGAGCCCTTTCTTTCAATATTCCCTGGAAGAGTGTCCTCCATCACCTTAGGAGAGGTAAAAGCAAAGTCAGAAACCGATAAATCTTCACATTGTGGATTCGCTTCTAGATATGGTGCCATCTGAGTTAAGGATCTCACTGACGTTCCAGTAGGAGTAATATAGTATGCATCCATTTTGGAGCAATCTCTTCGGAGCACTAACTTCTTCTGAAAACCAGCCGGGGTCTTTGGGAGGTTTGGCTTGTCGATAGCCCAGATTCTAGTGTCGTCATAATCAATATCAGCCGGATCATCACAACAAACATCTGCTTTCTTGTTGCATAAAAACGGATCCTCAATAAATCTACTCCTCATGTCCTCAAACTCTTCTTGGGTAGGTATCACCCTCCATTTAAAGCACTCCCCACACTGTGCCGCATATACTATCACTGATGAGATCACAGATGGTGGTGCCCGCCTTTTCTGTAAAGGAACATGGTGAGAAATTTATCCAAAAAAAAAAAAAGGAA
Source organism: Gaultheria prostrata (assembly GCA_036023075.1). Lineage (NCBI taxonomy): Eukaryota > Viridiplantae > Streptophyta > Magnoliopsida > Ericales > Ericaceae > Gaultheria > Gaultheria prostrata. The sequence continues at coordinate 25,256 of JAXBDA010002267.1, read as the reverse complement.
TTAATAAAGAATAGCTAGACTTTGAGCAAGGACTACTAGACTAGATGTAAAAACAAGCATCTGGACTAAAACGAAGCCTTTCTATTGTTTATGTTTTCAATTCCCATTAATGGCGGCGCAGAAGAAGAAAATACGAAATTGTGTTGACCACCCCCGAAACGATTTTTTTAGTGGGGCGCGAAGAATATAGACCTGATGATAAGTGCCTTGCATCCACAACTTGTGCAAAGCACCAAATTAATAGCAACAGGAATCAGCCATGGTACGCATTGGAACCTCATCAAACATCTGAAGAATGGTAATTAGTCCACCATTCCTTCAGAGTAGCTGGTGCATAGTCACAAACTCTGGGACCCCACTGAATATAAACCATGGAGTACCCAGGACCAACCCAGTTGAAAACCAACCAAACTCAGGTAATTTGTTAAAGCATATTGCTTCACAATCACATCGCCAGGGTGGTTTAAAGATATCTGTTGAAGAAAGACTGCGCCACTCTTATCACAAAACAGAAAAAAAGATTGTGTCACTCAATCCCAGTCAATGCTGTAAATGTAGTTGGTTGGATAGCAACTTCAGCTAACATAGATTATTACTTAAAGTAGAAGGATATGGAAGAATGCCATACTGGCGTAAACTCACGGAACCCATGCTTCGTTAGCAAATCGCTAACACAAGAAAGCTCTGGCGATACAAACACTATTAGTGCAAGCAAAGCCGAATGAAGCACACATGACTATTTTTCAAAAACATCGAATCCAACCTCCGAGGCTACACTCTAACAAGAGATTTGACAAGAAAAGGAAATAAATAAAAATTATAAATTTTCAATAGATCCCAGAAATACTACAACTCTTCAACAGAACGGAAGGGATAACTATGTAAACAAAAGGGGTATTTTGTTCACTGGTCAACATCAAAAGAGCAAGAAAAAAATAAATACAAAAACAGAACCATAACTACATGAGTTGATAGGGACTTCTGGTACTTTTTATTTTCCTCAAACAGTTTCTGTGCAACCAACAAACATTTAATGGGCATAATAAACACTAAACAACCACCAAACAGAAAGGGATTTTTATTTATTCGACGACGAAAAAGATGAAACTCAGATTCTAGTTCTAATCATCCAAACCCGCCAATTAAAAAAAAAAAAAGGAACACTGGAATTCTACACTTCATTTGATGTCTTCACAATCTCTTCGGATATTTTCTGAGCAACCAAACAAAAAATCGGGGCAATAAACAGAATAGAAACTCTAGCCAAGGGGTTAAATCTAAGAGGAGAGAAGATGAGAATCAAACACAAATTTCATACAATCAGTATCGATCCATGTCTGAGTATCAAAGAAGTTCACACAGAGATTTATATATCAAGAGAAAAATAAGCTCGAAAGGAAGGGTCACGTACCCTCGAAGAAGTCGAAGTTTCGTTCGTCCTTCCGGCCATTTTTCTCTCCGCCGCTTTAAGATTGGTACGCAGAGTGGATACTCCTCTGGTTGGGTTTTGCTGGTGTGGCCGTCATCGTTGTCAAACCCTCGCTTTTAGAGTACTTTGTGTGTGGGTTACTCCTATTTTGGTAAATTGATTTCCGCACGTCATTTTTTTCTAAAAATGAAATTAAAAAACTACTTTAGTTTTTATATTTAGCGGTGTTAAAAGGATGTAATCTTCACTCATTTTTTGCAACTATTTAAATTTTATTAACTTTATTTTATAAATCATTTTTTAAAAGATAAATACATTCCAACCATATGACTATTCATGTGTTTATTAGAATGGACGGTAAAGAATAAATAACTTTTTAATTAAGGAGTGAGAGTACAACCCGCATTAGCAGATCTGCTGTCCCGAAAATTTTGTCCCAACTCTCTATCTCGTCCATCCAAACCATTCATTTCAGCAATCGACAGCTCAAATTCGCAGATGAATATGTATGACTCAGATTTGTTTGGGTATGAGATGGAATCCGAGCAGTTGATTGCTCGGATGAGCGGCTCAGATGAACGGAAGAGGGAGTTGAGACATGGAGTTCAGAACAACGGATCCGCTTCCCACATTATATGCTAAGTTGCTAACAGCACAACTCATAATTCGAAATATGCATATTAAGTATATTTCCAAAGTACCAAAAAAAAAATATATGCATTAAATAGCTACATATGAGATGAGCATTTTCATAAACCACAAAAACTTGTTGAAGGCAAAACATTTATTCCCTTCGTCCGGATTTGTTCGTCCATTTTGGGAATTCCAATTTTTTTTCCATTACATTTGGAGTTTGTTAATTTCCTATTTTACCCTCAATCCCTTCATTTAATACTCCTTCCATTCCAATTTGATAGTTACTACGAAACTACGTGCAATTTTCAAACTAAAAAATAATGTAATTATAAAAATTGTTTTGTTATAAATATGGATTTTTTTGATAGATCTCATTGAGAACTTTAATACGGTGCAAAAAAATTCAAAAATGTAAGCACATTATTTAAAAAAAAATTAGTTTTTTAGTTGTTATTTTAAATTTTAGGAAAGGTAAAAAAAGTATAATTTTCATACTCTATCATTTGACTTTTGAAAATGAACAAATATTTTAGAACTTGAAAAAGTATGTTTGTGAACAAACAAATCCAGACGGATGGAGGGAATAGCATTTTAGAGAGCAATGAGCAATAGATAATTATTTCGCTTTCATAAGTTATGTAAGACTAGTTGTGAGATCATCCGATTATTATTCACAATTTCACTTCAGTTTGAAAGATTGATGTGATCTGATTGCATAAACAATCAAATTTGTAGTAAGTATAAATTTGAGGAATATTCACAGGGTTTAAAAATACAAGAAGATTTCACAAATTGTCACTCTCTTTCGACGTAAACCAAATAATCATGCGTGATGGTGTAAGTACTAAAAAAATCTAATCTAAAATCGAATAGGGAACAAGATTGATCCTTTGTAGTAGTAATTTGACATTCTAACACCCACTTACCTATCTATATGGCCACAAGAGATGGGGGGAAATAAAAATAAAAGAAAAAAATGGTTCTACCATGTTGCCAATTAGGGGTGTAAATTTAGCCCAGCCCGGCTCGGCCTGGCCCATTGAAAATCGGGCTCAAGCCAACCCATTCCAAGTCCATCGGGCTCCCGAAAAAAAAAAAAGAGGGCCGGGTTAAGACCGCCCAATCTTAAAAGTCTAGGCCCAGCGCGGAGCCCTAACATATCCGGGCTAAGGGCTCGGGTCTAGGCCATTTTCTGATAATTTTTATTTCTTCGGAGTAAAATAAATCAAAAGAAATAATGCAGATGAGAGCCAGTAGTAGCACACTCCAAGACAAATCAACCAATTTTGTTGTTTTCCGTTTTCCATTTTATTTTTTTTAAAGGGAAAAAAAAACTTGTAATCTGCAATCTCTCGAGGGGCCTATTTTCATTTTTGTCTATATAGGGAACCAAACAGTAATTAAAAGGCTCAACGTTGTCAACGCCAACTGCTTTTCCTTTCTTTGGTTTGGAACTTTTATTTGTTGTGGTCGTAATTATTTAGGACTATGAGCCATGTATCTTGTATACTGGCAACGCGAACCGCATTTCTAGTGGGTTATAAAAGTTTGGGATAAGAACGGGTCGGTCCATCTTTTCTACTCTAGTTCCCATGAACTCTTGCCCACTTAAAAAAATGCACCGAAAACTCCACTCAATCTGGTGAACTCCTTCCAACACACACACTCTCTCTCTCCCCCCTTTTTATTTCATATCTTAAACCTCCAAACTGTATGAAAGTGTCTAAACACTCAAACCATATGAAAAGTACCTAAACTTCTAAACCCCTATAAAACTGTAGTGCGGCACACGAGCCGTTGATCTCAGCAATGGACAACTCGGATTTTATCTTGGCAATGAACGGCTCGGATCATGCAAGTGCCAAGATAAATTTGAGCCGTCGATTGCGCGTTCAACGACTCGGATGCCGCACTACAGGATGCCCTGCCCTGTTTCAAATCTCAAACCCTGTGAAATTGTCTAAATTTCTAAAACCCTATGAAACTGTGCAATACCCTAAGTTCCTAAACCCCCAAAAAAAGAGTGACTAATTTTGACCGTAATTAAAAAAGAGTGACTAACCGTAACTAAAAAAGAGTGACTGACATTAATAGTATTTTTTCTAAAAAATGCTTACCTAATTGTTCCTAAAAGTCTTGTAGGGTTATTTGCCAATCATCAAGTTAAGCCCAGTGGGGAACCCAGCCCATCAAAAACCAAGCCCAACCCGATCGATGCCACCCGTAATTTCCGTGTAATCAGTGGACGAGGTACACTTACATTTAACCGTGGTTAAAATACTAACCTGGATAAAACGTGGTCACCGCCGCATAAGTTATTAGTGGCCGTATAAAAATGACCCTAAAAATCACACACTGAAAGAGAGAGAAAGCAAGGACAGCGGAAGCTCACACTCTGCGACTAAAATGGAGGCATAACCTTTGGAATTCTTCGTCGACACAAGCTTTGGTAAGTGCCCTGTTAACCGATAGTATGTAAAAGAACTAATTCTATTGGCTCGTTTGCTTTGACCTATTCGTGGGTGTAGGATAATGTATCTGTTCTTCATTTGGGGTTGTGTTTTTGGTCCTCCATTTGATTGTTGTATTTGTTTCTTTCACGGATGTTAATGGGTTTTTAGATTGGGGCTGATTCTTTGTTGTTTTATCAAATGAAGTGCTTCGCTAACCCATTTACGGGTTGTGGGAAAATATAGTGGTTCGTCTATTGGGTTTGATTTGTTTTTCATTCATATGAATTTTTTTTTCATAGGGTTTTTAGGTTTCAGGTCGACTTTGGTTCCTCTATTGGTGTTTTATTTTTTCGTTTGTCGCCCGTAGATTTTTTTCTTTATGGATAAATTGAAGATTTGTTTGTTCATCTGTATCATGTTTTCTTTTGGGCTTTGAGGTTGATTCTTGATCCTTTTATGCTGTGCTTGTGGGATGAGGTTGTTGGTGCCATGTTTTCTTCGAGTTTATTGCCTTGCATGTATTGTGGTATGAGGTTGTTGGTGCCATGTTTTCTTCGAGTTTATTGCCTTGCATGTATTATTTAGTTGTATAGCAGCTTCAGCTCAAATGGTTTTGTTCAAGGGTTCTAAATCGTGGTATCAGGAAACTTTGATACGGTGGTCATAAAACAGGCCAATATATGTATCAGGAAACTTTGATACAGCAGCCATATATAGGCCAATATCTGACAGTTTCGACCGATACATAGGTAATAAAGGTATCGTGGGTGCAAAATCCCACTACTTAGCTGTTTAGAACCCTTTGCAAATGTTATTTTCATCTTCTTTCAATCTTCAGTACTGGGCAGTTTCATCTTCTAATTAATTTGTTTGATGCAGAATACTGTATATTTGGCTGTTTAGCACTCATCAAAAAATCAAAGGTATGGTTCTGTTTATTTATGAATGACTTCATTATCTTGTTTGTGATCTTCCGCTAGTCAATTGGTCAGATTATTTTTCATTGATTGTCAGTGGTTAGTTCTTTTTTTCTCATTTTATAGTGTTATGAATTTGTTGTTTTTGATAGTGACTTAGGCTGCAACGACATCGCAGGGATTATTATTGTTTCCTGTAAACTTACAGAAATGGCAGATGGGGGTAATGCTAGTAACCAAGGTTCCTCATCTGTATTATGTCAAGAAAAGGTGCTTCGGAATAAAAGAAAATATTTAGCTGAAACTCCCGTTGATGGCCAAAGTGATATCTCATTGTCCCTCACAGAATTTCCTAGTTATGAGTTAGTAGCTGGTCAAAACACAGCGAGTGATTCTGGCTCATCGGTAGCTCAGTCCAATTGGCCTAAAGAGGAACAAGAAGTAGAGGGGTTGCATCTTGCTGATTGGGATGAACCCATCTCCTACCAACTGGAGGAACTTTTGTCACAAAATTTGTCTGCGATTTTCCAGAGTGCAATTAAGAAGATTGCTGAACATGGGTACACTGAAGAGGTTGCCAAGTCAGCCATTTTGAGGAGTGGCCTTTACTATGGTAGTAAAGACCCTGTGTCAAATATTGTTGATGGTGCTGTGGTTTTCCTGAAGAGAGAGAAGAATTATGATGGTTCAAGGTATCATATATTTCAGGATTTAGATAATCTAGTGGAGTACACAATGCTTGAGATGCTATACGTGCTCAGGGAGGTTAAGCCTTCATTAACTATTTTAGAAGCAATGTGGTTCTTGTTGATTTGTGACTTAAACCTTTCACAAGCATGTGCGGTGGAAGGAGATCCCTTAAGTGGCTTTTTTGGTAAAGAAGTTTCTGGAGAAAGCTCCTCTGATCCCACACTTGCCAACCCGAAATCAGAGGCTAAAACTTCTGAAACCATTCTTCCGATCCCCCACAGCCACAGTACTACTTACGTCTCAACACATTCGATCTCCAATGCTCAGTTTTCACGGTCTGAAATACTTACATACGGAGGGTATGGAGGGTTTCCTAATTTACCTCATCCCATGTGTCCCTTTCACGATGGGAAGACAATTCCAACTCCTGAAGCTATTGTTTCTGTCATAGAAGCTCGAGGAAAATCCTTGGGCCTTCCGGCGGAATGTGTGCAGAGTATATGTCAGTTGGCAACCATGGATGAAAACTCAGGGAGTTGTAGAAAGGGGTGTTTGCCTAATTATCCGAAAAGGCACATGCTTCACCACAAGTCTTTTCATTTGGAAAAACATTATAAGGGTTCTGCATCTAAGGGAACAATAAAAGCGAAATTCAGCACTTGGAGTGGTCCACTGTTGGATGAGAAATTAAAGTCTTCACCTGATTCTTTGGGAGTAAATACCAAAAATGCTTCCTCAAAGATGAGTAAAGCAAGTGGAAAGAAAGTCTCTGCTTCCGAAAAAAGCCATCATCATTCAACCAACACCCCATCGTCTTTAGCAGCAACTAATAAAGCTAAACCTAAACCATCGGCTTCGAAAGATGTTGTTTGTGCTTTACCTTCTGCGAATGCCAAAGTTGATGCTTCATTGCCTCATGAAACAAAGCCTATTCTGAAACCAGATTATTCTCAGTTTTATTTTGATGATTATTTTTCTGGAATTCCTTACGATCAGTCTCTGGGAAAGCATGTTGCACGGAATGAGAAGGATAAGCTGATGTTGATTCTAGTTCCTCAGTTGTATGCTCTGGAGAAAGAGGTCCAAGGTTGGACAGATTGGGCCAATAAGAAGATCATGCAGGCCACTGGGAGGCTAGGTAAGGACCGTTTAGAGCTCAAGACACTGAGACAAGAAAAAGAAGAAACTGAAAAATTTACAAAAGACAAGCAAATCTTTGAAGAGAACACTGCGAAGAGGTTGTCTGAGATGGATTGTGCTCTGGCTAATGCTAATAGCCAAGTGGAGGTGTTTAACTCAACCGCCAAGAGGCTTGAGGTGGAAAATACTGCACTGAAGAAGGAATTGGAAGCTGCTAGATTGCAAGCTCTTGGATCATCAGCAAATCTACAGGAAGCTTTGTTGAGGGAGAAGGAAGCTTTGAAGAGAGCTCAACTGTGGGATACAGAGAAAGTTTTGTTGCAGGAGGAGGTTTCAATTGTCAAGCGCAAAGTGGCTGAGCTACAGCATGAAGTGGAAAAGGCTAAAGGTCTCTACAACAAGATTGAGGTATGTTTATCTCAAGGCGAAATAGTCAGCACTATAGTAAGGTTTCTGTTCTCTTCGAATGAAACTTGATTAGGTATACCAAGACCAACCCATCACATAAACTTGTCATGTTAATGAGTTTATCCAATTATGTCCATTTGAAGACTAGTTCTCCCGTGTTGCATCAGTACTTGATGGTTGCATTGCATGCTATTATTCGTTCTTCGTCCTTACAAGAGACTAACCACTGGAAGACTATTTTCCATCCTCATATACAGGCATTAAACTTCACCCACAAAGTGGCCATTGGTCCCCCTTTGGGAACTTAATAATTTTACAGGTGTAGTTAGTTCCAAAGTTGTGAATCCCATACTGTACCAGCCGGTACATATCGGATTTGCGTAAAACCAGTATATTGCAACTCAAATACCATCCCGGCTCTAATACCGTTGCTTACCAGCACGTACGGGAAATTCTGGCCGATATCGGACGAGATTGCGGTAAGAATGAATCTGTCTGGTACCATTTTTTGAACTAAGTTACTGGGTTTTCGCCAGTCGGTAATGGCTGCGAGACAGAGAGAGTGGGTTTCTACAACACAGATCTATCATGAGTGAAAGGGCGAGAGATTGCATGAGTGAGAGAAGAAGAATCTATACCTGATCTGTGTGTGTGTGTGTGTGTGTGTGAGTGAGAGAGAGAGAGAGAGTTGTCGACATAAACGGAGGCGGTGGGCAGCTCTGCTACAGTCGGTTGAAAAGGATCAGTGCTTTAGATACAATGAAAACCAAAACCCTAATAAAAAAATGACCAAATTACCCCTTTATGTTGGTTTAAAATTGTTACGACTTCAAGAAGGTTTCCGTGTGCTTCATGTACATATGGAATCTTTCTTTTTTGAAAGTTATATGGACTCTATCTAACTTTCAATAATTATAGAGGTATATTGGTTTTTTTTTTTTAGAAGAGCAATTATATTGGTAATTTCAAATACAATTTTTTTAGAATGATAACGTCGAGTTTAATAGAAATAATACAATAAGAATGCAATTTTTTGATGTCTAAGAAAATTTTAGTTATGATGTATTGGATATTCTACGAAAATTTATTGAGTTATAATTATATATAATGGGAGTAGCGCTAAATCCGGTACGGTACCCAAGCCGGTACCAATAAGAAAACCGGTACCCAAGCTGGTACTAAATTCAGAACCTTGGTTAGTTGTTACCCACCATTATAATAGACATAGATATTGGCAAGTGGCCCCCACTGACATGGTAAACTTTTATTTTTCACTTCCCAATTGCTCCATCATAAGTTCATTTGCTATTTGCGAATTGGGGCAAGTTAGGAAGGCGACCTTCAGTGTCTCTGTCCTTCACCTCTCCTGCTTTCAAGCTTGAAAATCTTCTTTGAACTTCCAAATTTGGTCAAGTTAGGAAGGCGAACTTTTGTATCTTTCTGTCCTTCACCTCCAGCTCACTCGTGAAAAACTTATCTCAAGTTTCTTTCGAATGTAACTGCTCTATCTTTCAGGATACTTTTTTTCCATTGAGAGTTGATAATGTTTGTCAGTTACTAAACAAGTATTATCTGCTAGACCTAAAGTAGAGTTGGGATCGCAGGCATATTAAAATAATTGTCAACTGCTTCTGCATAATGACAATAGATATAAGGACCAGAAGATCAACCATCTTCCAACTTGTTTTATCAAGTGGATTGTACTTATGCTTACAGTATCATTCTCCAATTATCCAATGAAAATACGTAGGTGCGCATTAATCAGTTTTGGAGCTAGATGAGGGATGATTTCTATATGACTCTTAGCTTCCGTATATTGAAAGGGATTGCTGAAATTTTATAGGACTTAACTCATCATCGAATATTTAGGCTTTAAAACACCGCACTGACTTCAACTTTGATAGATGAGGGGGTTGAATTGTTAAAATTGTAAAAAGAACGATGCCATTTGTTTTTATTCTCTTCATAGTTTTGAGGTTGTTAGGTTGAAGTAATAGGTATAATAGGTCTACTCAGCCCCCGAATGTAGAATCATGGTTGACTGTCGGTCACAGACTCACATGTGCTTCGAACCTTACCACCAGGTTTAATTTGACACTTGTATTCCCGCATTGAACCTGTATTAAACACTGAATCCATTACTTGGGAATCATAATTTGGACTTTTACAACATGTCTTCTAACCCTAGTTTCCCGATTGTGCTTTTTCATTTTATTTGTCAATTGTTAGCTTAGAATTTTTTATTTTTTTGAGTTTCTAGCCGACTCAGTTTGGTTTCATGGTAAGTAATCTTAATGGGGCAACGATAAATTTTAGGCTCGACGCAAACATGAAGAAAACGCGAAGGAAAAGCTTCTAATAGACGCCAGCTCTATAAGAAAGGAAAGAAAGCAACTGGCATATGCAGCAAAAGTGGAAGACAACATGATAAGCCAAAAGGCCGAAAACGAGATGCTGAAATACAAGGAACGCATTGAAGAGCTTGAAAGCAAGATATCAGAATTGAGATTAGAATCCGAATCCTCAAAAATAGCTGCACTTAGAAGAGGCAGCATAAATGGATGTTATGGAAACCAAGCTCCTAAAGTAACCAAGAGGTTGGCCGTTTTCCGGGACAACTTTAGGGATTCAAGTGCAAGATCAGAGAGAGAATGTGTTATGTGCATGACGGAGGAGATGTCTGTGGTTTTCCTTCCCTGTGCGCATCAGTCTCTTTGTGGAAATTGCAATGATATCCATGAGAAGCAAGGGATGAATGATTGTCCTTCGTGCAGGACCCCTATCAAAAAACGAATCAAGGTGCGTTTTTGCTAGTTCTTGATGTCTGTAAACTGGGGATTTTTTTTAAAAAAAAGGGTGTTCACACCAAGTAGCAAGAAAGCTAACATAAATGTAAGTATGAGTAGAAAGGGTTATCTCATGATTTCGGATGATATATGTTTTTGGCCTGAAAAAAGAGCAGAGAACTTGTGCTTTAGTAGTGTTTTTAAGGGCATTTGGTTTTGATATATTTTATTTTCTTCCAGTCATCTGGTTGTGTTTTACTTGGGAAATGTTTTGGTTTTTGTGCTTTGGTAGTGTTTTTAAGCATCTGGATATATTTTATTGGTAACTGGAGAATACCCAGCGGAGGATATCCAGATGCAGTTGTTAACTGATAGTCAGCATAGTCATCTACTTGCATTTGGAATGGTTAGGCATCACTTACATTTTCTTCGTTTCTGCTTTGTGTTTTCATAGACGAAAAAGGAAAACGAGTCCTTAAAACCCTCTTCATTTCGTGTCACGTTCATTCTCGTGGAAAAACAGTTTCAACTTTCAAGAACATCTTTCTTGTATTTCATGAATTGTTTTGTCTTTCCACGGAAAAAAACAGCCTTTATTCTGTGCCCAGTGTAAGTGATTGTAGTAGAGGCTAAGTTGAGTGCAACTTACAAGGTTTAATGCTCTGTTGTGGTCCCTGTAGCTCATGAAGGCATGAGGTCTGAGTCTGACATTGCTTTTTGACCTCTTACCTTAAATTTGAGTTTTCAGAATGTTGGACCTTGAGGTTCGACCTCATTTATAAAAAGCATAATCCTTTGGGTTAGGTCGAAGTGCACGTAAGTTGGTCGTCGTCATACCAAGTAGTGTAGAACTATTAGCTCATGAGGGCCGCCATTGTATAACCATGTTAATTATGCTTCTCTCTCTATCGCGTTATTTTGAAGACTCACCACTCAAAACATTGAAAATCTCTTGTTTGGCATGGGAGGTTGCCGGGACACTCGATTTTCCTTTGAGCCTTAGGTGATTTGATTCAAGGAACTACTAGAAAGGCGCAAAATCATCTTAAACCAAGATGACAAAATCCTTTTTCATTTTCGATCTGGTTATCGTTCTTTTAAGATGTGAATGAGTGTGAACTTGCGAAAAAATTCTGGTTTTGGTGGAAACTAAAATGATCAGAAATCTTCGAAATAATATGCTTCTACTTCCTCCTCTCTTTTCTTTTCTTTTTTTATATATATATGCCATGGACAAATCAAAGATTAAAACATCCTTATTTTTATGGTTGAAAACAAACAATAAGGATGATCTTTTTTGGGGTCGGTTGGAACCTCATTCTGACTTTTGGATGCCGCAATCGTATTGAGCAGCTTGGATTTGTTGCTTTCAAAATTTAAGAAAAGAAAAAAATAATTTAAAAATAGATCATCAATTAGTTTTGTTTTTAATAGATTTATTTAAGATTTCAATTATAATCGTACAACCCAGCCTAGAAATATTTTCAATCAATAGTGGGTGTTCCCTGCTACTGATTCTATAATTGAGATTCCCCTTAACCAAACATTTCATTAAACTACCATATGAAATTTCCACATAATTATAGACCCTTATTTAACACGGGGGCTGTTTGTTAGAGTCCCATTAACAGTAATTAGCGGGATAAGTTTTGGAGAGAGAAACGAGAATATGGTAGTAGGAGTTAAGATTACCATAGAGGATACTGTCGGAGTATCGGACTCCATCTGTTCCAGTTTGTTTGTCTATTTTCTAGACTAATAAATGCAATAGTTACTACGTATTGAAAAACATCTCGTCTCTCCAAACAAAAAAAACCCCTCAATTTTTTTGAGGAAGTGAGAGAGAAATATAAAAAATAAAAAAAATTGAAGGAATATATCTAGTAAAATTTTGGCTGCTAGCTAAGAAATGAACCCTTGTCTTTCTGTCTCCTCTGCCGCTGTACACGCCATATGAGCCTCTGCTCCCACTAATTTGTCCATATCAATTAAATTAAACTCCAATAATGAAATGCCTAATCGCCTTTAACAGGAAAATCACGTGTAATGTTGTGCTCCAGTACTTAATTAACACAGTCCCAGCATTTCGAATATGTAGTTAATTAAAACAGGAAAATCATGTCTAAGACTCTTCCTACGTGAATTATTATGCCGCGTCAAATATTTTTATTTACTGAAAAATATCGGCACCCATGACTCTTTCTGTTACACTCGGAGGCCCTGGTGTGCGCATCCGAGCCGTTAATCTTGGCAATCAATGGGCGACTTAGATCTGCAAAGTGTTGAGATGAGATCAAGACCGTTGAGAACACATTTGACAGCTCGGAGACCGCACACCAGAATCCCCGTTTCCTCCTGTAAAGAGGTGCAATCATGCAGCTGAAAATGGAATTATACAGACCAAGAGAGAGGGGGTTCAAGGGGTGGAGAATCTGGAGAGGACACAAGCATGTGTACAATTATACAGGAGAGAAAAAGCAGCTGTCATTTTTTCTTGGGGTATATTTAATTAAAGACACAAAAAAAATTACAAACGTTTGCATTTGGAATCTTCTTCCTTGATGATATATCAAAATCCAGCTTTTTAAAAGACGTACATCCCGACCAATATAATCCATAACTTTAACAAAATCATGATACCCCATGGCATGGCATGGCATGGCATTATCCCCACCTACCCATCAAAACATCCCATTCATGAAAAAACAAAATTATTATTTGAGTGGATACCATTTTCGTCAACTTCTAATAATATTGATTGATCGATGACTCTCTTTTCATTTTTGTGTTTATTGTTTTTATTTTGTTGTCATCATCTATCTATATATCATTCCTTGACTAAAAATATGAGTAGGTTTCTAATACGTTATCGTTCATTTTGGGGTTATAATTGCACGCCTTAAGAAAAAAGAATGCGTTAAATATTTAGTCACCAATCGATGTGAAACAAATTTCTTGAATCTCGAATATACTGATTGCCACGCCAGATCGAGGTTATGGTTTGATTATAGAAACGAGAGATCGCTCTAAGATCTCATACCACTTTAAGTATTTTATTTTGTATTTGTACATCGAATCTGAAGAAAACAAAAGATACTGTAAATAAAAGCAAGAATAAATTAAGTGCTTAATTAAGATTCACAAAAATTACCTTTCATTTTTCTTACGTATTGTAAAGATATCAACTTGCTCCTTCGCCGGCTGGTCCTCTACTTGTGCAGTTGATCTGTTTTCTATTAAAGTACTTCTTTTGTTTTTAATTTGGGAGGACAGTTCTGTTTACTTTGAAAACTTGTGCATGAAGCTCAGTACTTCATATTTATCGTACCTCTCTACCGGGCCCAGAGTATTCTCATGAATTTGGTTACAATAATTTTTTTTAAGGACACGGCTCTCTTTGCGGTTCCATCTGCAACTTGCATCTTGTTTATTAGTACTACGTTCTTACCTTGATCCCTTCTTAACTTATCCGAGTCCTTAATATTTTGCAGGGCTAGAAGAATAAAAACTTCACGTTAAATCAAGTTGCCGAAGGCTCGAAGCCATTTCATTGGTATACTTCGATTTTTGCATAAAATGATTATGTCATCTACACAAAAGTTTTCTAACCAAGAAGTTGAGGTTATTCGATCAACATAAATTTTTGCGAGACCATTGTATTCAACAAGCCCTACGATATAAACGGTTTGAACTTTGAATCAACAATTAGATATTCAAGTAACACTTAACAAGAAATCTGCAGTTCCATTTTGAAAATGCAGAGAAACAGAGGGTCTTTTTCTTGGTTGAATCGATAAAATATGTTTTTGTTGGATGTGATGATGCTAAGTAGTAAATCATTATTAAATTTAATTCGGGGCCATTTACTCGATTTAATTATGATAATGAGCTAAGCATGACCGTGATGGGCCCAGTCAACTTGGGATCCAGACCCAATTAAATTATAATTACTGATAAATAAACAAACATGAATCGTGACGCAAGCAATCTTCTCCGTTTTCTTCTCTTTACTTTTAAGGGGGAAAAACGTAGCAATTAATTGACCCATAGTTGGGACTTTGGGAGAGATTATTTGGTGCCGTAACAGTTTTCAAGAACTCTTTTTCATCACATATTTATTACAGAGATTACACAATTATCGATTATGTTCAGTATGGGTTTTGAGTGGAGAGAAAATGATAGTAACAATTAAAAATATGGGATAATGATTGGAGAGAAATGAGAATAAAAATTGAAAAATAAAAAAAGATAATGCTTGGAGGGAAATAAGAATAATTAATGATTGAGAAAGAATTTATAATCCAAACCGAACAAGGCACTCGTTCCACACGAAACATGTATAAAAAGGGGTGTATTTATATAGCCTATTTTGGCTTAAAAAGCAACTTTGCTTATTTTATCATATTTATTCAATTTTTTTAGCATTTGTTAATTTTGTGTCAAATTTTTATGGATTATTGATTTTTCTCGATAAGAGAAATAGGAAGAGTAAAACATTATGATTTAAAATTAATGTTTTTGAATAAAGACAAAAATAAGCCAAAGAATTATTTTTTGACTTATTTTGGGTTTTATTCCAAAAAATGAGAATTCCAATCATAATTTGTACTTTTCCGATTCCTCTTGGCAAACAACCCCATAAAATTGACCCAAATAAACTAACACGAAAAAATAAGTAAAATGACTTTTTAAGCCAAAAACCATGCCCCACATTTAGGGGGTGTTCCGCTAAGAGAGTTTTTTGATTTTTTAATTTTTCACGACTTTTTATGTGATGTATTGTCAAAGAGTGACTATCTCAATTTTAGGAATAAAATGATTTTTTGGCTTTTTTGAGTTAGCGGAATAGGGCCTTAATAGTACTCCTAATTTTTCCATAATTGGGCCTTCCTTCAACAGAGATAATCGTACAAAGGCCCACAACCAGCTCATCATGTAAACGTATAGTGGGCTCCACCAAAGGGAGCATATCGGAGTTAGGTGCGGCGGGTTTTGTGGTGACGTGGCGTTCCAAGCAAGAATCCCAGTTGCATGGGAGTGGTTAGGTTTTTTCTTTCTTTAATTTCGTTTGTTAATCCAAAAAGTTCAAAACGACATTATCTACAGTCCAAGAAACTCCTACCCCACTTTCAAATCTCTCTCTCTCTCTCTCAATTTGTTTTGGCTAGGTTACATTATTGGTCCTCCTAATTTTAATAAAACTTTACTTTGGTTTTCATAATTTTAGTTTTGGCAATTCGTAGCTTGCACTTAATTTATGTAATCTCTTCGTCATTTTCCTTTAGCATCTCAGATGAAAAAATAACATATATACGATTCAAATGAAATGCAACATTTGATGTTCACATCACGGTCTATAGAACCTTTATTCTACTTTGATGAATCTAGTTTTAATGTCTTTTATGGTTTGAAATTGTTACGTAAGAGGCATGAGAGATTATTGGAAGGGATTAATGAAATAAAAATTGAAATGCCAAAAGTGAAATCTTCCTTATTATATGTACTAACAATGTAATTTGTCTCTGTTTTGTTCTCCCTCTAGTCTACCCACAGTATTTAGAGGAGGAGAAGATAGGGTGAAAATGTAACAACCTTATCCCCTGCCTCATTAATGAAAAATTATTGGGAAATTATTGGGTGCATGTGGAGCAATTTTTAGTGCCGAGCGGGTACAATGTTTGTAGATCTCAACATAAACATTGTTCATATGAAGAATTAAGTTGATCGGACAATTATAACAATCTCAAAATTCTACATTGTTCATGCAAAAAATGGATTGTTAAAATTCTTCCCTTTAATCAAGTTATCTAAATCAAGGACTTCTTGATATTCGATATTTGATTAATCTGATTTTTTACATGACTAAGTTATACATTTGGAGCTATAAAATGAAGGGCTCGAACAGTTAAATTACATTGTGAGACTCCACATTATTGGGCGTTGTGCTTAAAAAATGTGTTCAAAATAAGTTATATACATTTGGAGCTATAATATGAAAGGCTCGAACAGTTAAATTACATTGCGAGACCCCACATTATTAGGCGGTGTGCTTAAAAAATGTGTTCAAAATAACGTGTACGTAACAAAGCTCATGTAAGATTCATGATTAAGCATCTCACTTGAATGTTTGGTTATTACTATATAGAAACTTTTGAGCACTTTTTTTTTGAGCACTTGACTATGGTGCAGCAGTACTACTGAATAATTAATCCTCCTCATTCATCTAAACCCATGACCTGCCAAGTGTCACAAACCCATTTCCTAGAAGACTCCTCCCTTCTCCACATCTCTACTCGAAACCAAACTCCTCCTCCTCCTCAAACTAATCCATTTTTTTTTTATATCACTTGTAACAAATTTTTCATTCCAAAACAGAAAACAAGCAGAGGAGTAATTTCCAAAACCACCCATTTCTCTGCTGCAATGCTCTCAATCTTCAACAAAAACCTCAAGCGCCTCTGCTCCAAACTCCGGTGGCCGCTGCGCCGCCGCCGCTCCAAGTCCAAAGTCGTCGTAAAGAAGTACAAAAAATCCAGCTCCAAATCTAATATTGACCCAATTCCTAATGGGTCAGCGACAGTTCATCCAAACGGCCCATCAATCGCTCTCAAATCGGGAAAACCCATTCGTATAGCCACATTCAATGCTGCCCTGTTTTCCATGGCAGCTGTTGACGATGATTATACAAAAGCAAAGCAACAAATTGATTTCAATTTACGATCCAAATCAGCAATTGATCGTCCAAAGAGCATTCTTAAACAATCTCCTCTGCATCCCAACTCAGAGAACTTACCGACCCAGGAAAAATTTGCGAAATCTAGGTTAAGGGTTTCGATCAATTTGCCAGATAATGAGATATCGCTGAGTCGAAGTGGGAGGATAAAGTTTAACGAAGACGAGAAAGAGAAAGAAGGTACTGAAACGTCTACTTCTTCTTCAAGTATATTAAAAAACAGAATCTTGAAAGGGAAAACTCCATTGAGATCTGTTTCGAGCTTAGCTTTGAAATCAGAAAATGGGTTTGAGGAAAATAGGTACAGGAGTAGTAGAACAGTTGTGGAAGTGTTGAGAGAATTGGATGCGGATATATTGGGATTGCAAGACGTGAAAGCAGAGGAAGAGAAAGAAATGAAACCCTTGTCGGATTTGGCCTCTGCTTTGGGGATGAATTATGTTTTTGCAGAGAGTTGGGCTCCTGAATATGGAAATGCGATTTTGTCAAAGTGGCCGATTAAGAAATGGGGAGTTCAGAAGATCTTCGATGACTCAGATATCAGGTTCTTCGAATTTCTTCTTTCTAATTTCTAATTTCATTTCTGTCATTCCTCTGTTTTGTTAATTTCTTGGTTGAAATTGGTATAGATGGTAAATTCCCAATATTCTTTACTTTTTTATTTGTCTCAGGATCTTCTTCAGCAAATAAATAAATACTACGGAGTATTATTTTTTTCCTCCAAAAAAATCCCATAAAAGTAAACAATCACGTTATACAAAATACTCCTAATTAATTATTTGGGGATTTTTCATTTCGTTTTTTTTAGGAAAAACCTTCCAAAATACTGACACGGAGTGAAGTTTTCCTTTAGTATTGCATGGTGTTAATTACCCTGTTTTCCGTTGACCAAATAAAGCTGAAATTCAGAGCAAATTTTGTCGTTCATGGCAATTATGAACCTTACCTTTTGTCTACCAGCCAGCACTTTTTCAACCCAAATATCAAACCCTCCATTTACTTGACCAAATCAAGATGCAGTCCTGAGTAATAATTTATGTCATTGCTTGCAATTTAAGGGCTTACATTCTCGCTTAATATTAGTGGCCGTGTTGATATGGAATTCCGGAAGCTGAAGTTAACCACCGGATATAGCGACGGATTTATTAAGAGGCCAGTGTGGGCACACTGCAATTCTCTCTTCTTCTTCTTCTTTTTTTTTTTCTGTAAAAAATCAGTTTTTAGCTTTTAGAGTAACATGTTGGAAAAAATATTGCGGCAATATATCCAGATAATATTTTCGATGATAACAATATGTAACGAATTACAATGAACAGAAATGAAATAGAAATTACAGAAAACTGGAAATAACAATATACAAACAGAGGATTGACAAACTGTGCCGAGTCCTGTGATAACACAGTCTCTTTAACGAAATTGCGCCGCCTACCGGTGGGTGTTGTAGGTTTATCGGTGATCTCGTCCCAGGATGAAACGGCAAGAACCACGTACACCGGAACACCTCCGATGTATGCCTTGGCGAACGAACTTACGTCTGCCTCTCTCTCTCAAAACGTGACTGGCAGTATATAGAATGTAGCAGTGGAATTGCTGTTTGCTGGTGATGAAAACCAATGACAGAAGCTCCCTTTATATAGCTGTAGGAGGAGCCTCTATCATCAAAACGAAATTCAATTTCTGTAATTGAATTCTCCCAATTGATTCACCCACAATAATGCTGAAATGAATTCGTGTAACCCCCAACATGAATACGAATTTGAATTCAGCCATTAACCTCAATTCATGACAGAAAACTGCTGGAGAATATTTACATCGTCCAGATTCATCGAACCCGGAGTGGACCGTTTGGTTGCCTCGTCAGGCCGTCCGAAACGCACCGGTTTCATTCATCCGAAATTCCGAAAAATTTCCAACATAACAAAGGTAAAGTCTTTCGGTTAAACTTTCCAAACACAAACCTGGGAACCAATATCCAAAGCTGCCTTCTCCGAGACATAATCCATTCAGTTACAATGCTGCAAAGCTTTTTAAATATGAAAACTCGTTGTGGTCTATTGTAAAGCTTAACTTTTAGTAACATTTTTTGTTCATGACTATGATAGGTTTGTTTGTATTTTTATGAAAAGGTTGTTAACTGTAATGTGAGGTTGCCACTGTTTTTAATGACATAAGTTCATATTGGCATACATTTTATCACGGATTTTTTTTTTAGCTCGTGTTTTTGTGGTGCCCACAATGCTCCCGATTCTTGGCTACGTCACTGACCGGACATACCCTTCAGTGGCCCTAAGGGTTAGAATGTATGGCCTCCGTGGAATTCGAATATGGCACGACCTAGCTACGTACTGTTCCTTGCCCAAAATAGTTTTTGCAACACCAATTCTGATTAGGCTTCTACAGCCTGTCTGGTTATATTGTATGGGAAAAAGGTACTACTAACCATCCCTACACCATAGTGGTCCTGTGGAGGTGTATTTAAATGCACAGCTGTATATGTATCACTCAAAATTTCACCTACTTATTCGATATTTTCTAATCGCCATCTGTGTTCTTCTGTACTTGATCAAAAAGATTTTCCTTTTTTTTTTTTTTGAACAGAAAAAGATTTTCCTGATTAATGCAATATTACTATCGAAGAATCACCAGATAGTCACATTGCATTACTATAAGCTCGATAACACATATGTTCTCCAACTCCGTCAATTACTAAAATATTCCTTTTCCCGAATTTTCCTCAACTCTTTTTTTTTCGGTAAAAAGTACTCTTTCATTGAAAGCCCGAAACACAGGATACAGAAAAAGTCCAAAGGACCTAATCTCAACTACTTGACCATGCAAGGCCAAACACTATACAACAGGAAAAAAATTACAAAGTTACAGACTCAAGGGATCTATAGGAAACATTCCAGCTATGACATATATCTCTAGACTCCTAACAAACCTTCACATTTCGCCATGACAACTCTTGAGTTGGATGTAATCAACTATTGGAGCTGGTCGCGTCGGTGTACGAGAGTAAGTAATGAGTTCACTCCTCAAAGCTTGCAAATTTTACTCTCACCGGTAGGAACGGTCCATTTATCAAATTTCTTGTGGCACGTTATTAGTTCTAGGGTAATAGCTCTTGTACGATTGCTTTTGCTATTTTACATTGCGTAAATTAATTATCAAAATTTGTCAAAAGTCATTCCATGAATTCCTCAGTACTCTAGTATTCCGTAGGAATATCTCAAAAGTCAACACAATTCCCATCGTAAGCGGATACGTAAGAGAAAATTATTACTGCCTTTGAGTTAAATTTATCTTGCTTAAAGTCAGCACAATTCCCATTTTTACCTACATATATTCATTAACATCTAATCTCTTACCAAGAAAAAGAAGAATACTCTAATCTGAAGTAGTTCAACCAGAATACTCTACACTTCGTTGTGTATTTTTTACAACTCAGGTGCCCGGGCCAGATTAGAAAATTAACTTGTTTGTGCGCGCTTTAACATTTGATGCAGGAACGTCCTGAGGGCCACGATAGATATCCCCCGGGTAGGAGAAGTGAATTTCCAATGCACCCTCCTCGATCATCTAGATGAAAACTGGCGAATGAAGCAGATCGATGCGATAATCGAGTCTAACGAGGGCCCACATATTTTAGCCGGAGGTCTCAATTCTTTTGATGAGACAGATTACTCACCAGAAAGATGGACAGACATTGTAAAGGTTGATTCCTGTCATCTCCATTAACATTAGTGATTTCCAAATACTTTACCTCTCGACTAGCAAATTAATTTTAGAACCTGTAATATTGATGCATCTTTTTTCAGTATTATGAAGCTATGGGAAAACCAACACCAAAGGCCGAGGTGATGAAATTTTTGAAGAGCAAACAGTATACAGATGCTAAGGACTTCGCGGGGGAATGTGAATCTGTCGTCATGATCGCCAAAGGCCAAAGTACGAAACCTCTTTTAGACGATTTTATGTTCAAGAAACTGAAACTATGAAACGAAAAAAAAAAAACACTTTTGAAAAATCGTTTTGGTTTCCAAATGCAGGTGTGCAGGGGACGTGCAAGTACGGAACACGGGTGGATTACATATTGGCATCATCAGATTCACCATACAAGTTTGTTCCTGGTTCTTACTCGGTATTTTCTTCCAAAGGGACTTCTGATCATCACATTGTCAAGGTGGACATAACAAAGATAGAAAGCAGTGTTGAACAGTACGTCGATAGGAAGCCGAGGCAACGCAAGCAGAGAATTGTAAAAATAACGAACTCTTCCTCATCAAAGGGTATATGGAAAACAGATAGAGGTAGATAGTAATTGAATCTTTTTTCTCCATGCTTTTTTCTTTTCGGGTTTTTTTTTATTTTATTTTATGTCATATATGGATCTATTTCTCTTTTGGAAAAGAGTATATGTTTGGCCTGCTTCCTTTTTTTGCAATTGAAACATTTCTATTAGTTTCCTGGCTTATTTATAAAATCAATGTACTATTGTTCAGTTGGTTCATAGCTTTCAATGGAAAAAACACAATTGTAGCTGAAAAATCCAACAATTGTGGTAAGCTGGTCCAATAGATATTCCAAAACATTACTAATAAGCATTAGAAGAACGACTTGCGGTGCTAGCCAATTATACTACATATTCAGCAGCACCTTTTGTTAAAATTCATACTTCTTTAACGAACACGCGCGCCGGTGACATGGTGATCTCACGAGATTAGTCTGAGTGCGTGTAAACTGATCTAGACATCTGATTACAAAAAAAAAAGTGGTGTTCCGAACCCATGAAGCAACTAACCTTCTGTTCATTGTTGACTGCAGTTTTTCTCCAATTTTGATACTGTCTGATTGCCATCTCAATGTGCTAGCTAGGTTGCAAACACACATCATTAAACACCTCAAATTCAACAATCAACAGGCACACACTCTAGTGTAAAATTTGAGTTTTTATTACGTCTTAGAGTTCATATTTGGTTTGCTACTTTATTTGCTTATTGCTTAAAAAACAATCGTATAATTTTCACCGCCAACAAATAATCCTAGGGGTCATTGGAGGCTTGGCACTGGTTGTTAACTTCAGAGTTACGCCTAGCCGAGATACATGTAAATATGACTAGTTTGGATGGCTAGTTATCAAAAGAAAAAAGTTTATTGTTTGGTGGCGGCCGGCGAGTTGCTAAGTCGCTTATACAGATTTGCTACGTTATTTCTTCCAATTTATTAAACAAAATGTACCAAATGATTTTGCTTGGGCTTATTTAAAAGAAATAGACAGCCAGGTAATCAATGCACCAAACAGGCCCTTAAACGTTGTTG
This sequence comes from Gaultheria prostrata, assembly GCA_036023075.1. Classification (NCBI taxonomy): domain Eukaryota; kingdom Viridiplantae; phylum Streptophyta; class Magnoliopsida; order Ericales; family Ericaceae; genus Gaultheria; species Gaultheria prostrata. The sequence goes on along the minus strand of JAXBDA010002267.1, from coordinate 2,745 downwards.
GAGTTGTAATAGGAATTTTCCATGATTAAGGTTCCAAGGATAAAAGCCTGTCCCACGAGAAAATACCAATGCTAAAACTTGTTTAGCCATTTTCTCTTCTTCACTTTTTTTTGTCAAACGTATTTTTCATCAAATGAGGACATTTTCGTTGCTTTTCATTCGTGTCGTGTTTTCTCTCATTCTGGGTTATATTCCAAGAAATGAAGGAAAAACTCACCCCAAACAATATTGTCCAAAATGTTCACTTGTCGAGAATGTTACGGGAGAAATGTATTTTCAAGAAAAAAAAGTGAAGAAAAATAAAAGCAAAAGGATCTTTATTTTCTCGGTTTGTGTTATGCTGACAAAGAGTTTTGGAGGAAAATTAAAATTCTTCCCTTCAAGATGTATTTTGTAGGAAAATTTATCCCAGTGAAAAAATTGAAGTAATGGGTCCCATTATTTTATTGGCAACTGAACATAAAGAAAATTGCTAAAGGGTCAATTCTCCATCATTCTCATGCAACAAAGGCTGCAAATGAACCGATCTATTTTTGAACAATTAGAGGCTCGACTAAACTTAAATTTTAATTATTATTTTATAATGTTACATATGAATGAACTTATTTATGCACAAAATAAATTTTTTATTTGAAATTCTATACCCGTGTGATAGCATAAATATCTAATCTTTTTTATTCCTTAAAATTCATGAACAAATTCGAGTTCAATTCAGACCCAGGCAAGGCAAGCTCGGTTGGAGCTCAACTTGTTAAATTTTCATTAAGCTCGAGCTCAACTCGAGTTCGTTTTAAAAACTTAACGAAAGAACATAGACATTCTAAAGCTCTGTTCGTTTACACGCAAATGAATGAGGCCTACAGAGGTTCTATGGGAATCCTGCTCCAGATTAAATCTCAATCGTCCGTTTTTCAGTTCAAAGTCGAAAGAAGTGGCGGGAATTTCATCAACCGTTACCTCTCTCCCCTCCTTTCTCTTGATCCGCCAACATCAACTGCTTCATCCTTTTCATTCAATCTCTCAAGAAACCGATCCAAATCGACAACTCAATGTTCAAAAAATCAATACAAGAAGAACAAAATCGAACTCTCTGTAACCAAATTCCACAGCAAAAATCCCCTCCGTAACCTAATTTTTTTATTTTCCGTACTTCTTTGCAAACGAATCCACTAACAATCCTCTGTTTGTCTCTCTAAATTTACCAAAATCGAATTCTTGGCCAATGCTATTCGTTTTGATCACCGGCATCTCTCTCCTTTTACTACATCTTCACTCGAAGAACCGCCTTCTTCTTCAACTTCTCTTCCAGATAAGAACAGATGAGTCCAACTTTAATCCGATCTTCTTCAGGAAAAACCTTCCGCACAACCTCTGGACGATCGTTTGGAACCTTCGAGATCTGTAACCGTCCATCCTTCCTCACTTTCCACAGATTAAATCTCGGCCGTCCGTTTCCTTTCAAACTCGACATCACAGGCGGCAGGATTTCATTTTTCCCTCCCATCTCTCTCCGCATTGTCTCTCTCTTCCTCACTCCGTCCATCAACGGCCACGGCAAAACCTCCACCGCCGTCAGATCGCCGCTCTCAAATCCTAGAATTTCTGTCAGCGTCTTGTACCGGTCCAAATCAGCTCCGATATCTCCCGCCGAGTCAACTGGTCTAAAACCGCCGGCGGTGGAGTGGTGAGTGAGGTCAGTGGGAATGGAGATGTCTTTTCCGGCAGCGGATAAGGAGCGTATAGGTTTGACGGCAAAGGACTCGAGAACGGTGGCCGGTGATCTATTGGCGGCGGTTGTGGATATCAAGGTTAATCCGCCGGGGGAAGGAGGAGTCCGGTCGCCGGAAGTCGGTTGGTCGTCCGAGCTGGAGAGACCTAGAATTGACCGGAACGTCTTCTTCGCGAAACTCATAATTGCATTTTTCTTTTTCAATTTGTTAATTGCGAAAGTGCTATAAGAATTCCAGATTACAGAGAGAACTCCACATGTTTATATATATATATATATGAAGAAGATCCTATAGGGCTCCCTTACATAGCTTATGTAAGTGATTTTTCGTTCGAGATTGAATTTCGATAATCCGAACCGTTAGATGCATTTAGAATGTGTTTTTAGGGTCTAACGCGAGAATTCGTAAAAAAATATACCCGAAAGGGCTTGATCCAAGCATTTTTTGATAAAAACGTTATACATAGCGTTTTTTCAAAAACTGATTGGATCAAGCCCTACCGGGTATTTTTTTTTTACGAATCCTAGCGTTGGACCTTAAAAACATGCTTTAAACACATCTAACGGTTCGGATTGTCTTGGATCATTGAAATTCAATCTCGAACGACAAATCTCTTACATAAGGCTTATGTAAGGGAGCCCTTATAAGATCCTCCTCCTAATATATATATATATATAGGAAGACGATCTAATGAAGGAACCCTCAACGAGCTAAGTTGCGGACCTCCACTTTTCGGACCAAATTTCGACGATCCGAACCGTTAGATGTGTTTAAAAGGTATTTTTAAGGGTCCCCGCTAGAAATGAGCAAAAAAAAATACCGGGAAGGGCTTGTTCGGAGCAGTATTTCATAAAACTGCATTTATAGCGTTTTTATGAAAAACTGCTCCGATCAAGACCTTCCAGGTATTTTTTTTTTGCCAAATTCTAGCGAGGACCCTTAAAAACACCTTTCAAACACATCTAACGGTTCGGATTGTCGAAATTTGGTCCGAAAAGTGGAGATCCGCAACTTA
>JAXBDA010002266.1:0-44281 GCA_036023075.1 Gaultheria prostrata | reverse complement strand
TATTTTATTAAAAATAGGGAGGGTAATAGGGAGTGTTGTTGGAGTGTTGTTGGAGTGTTGATAGAAAAAGTGTCAAGTTATAATAGATATATGCACTGTACACTGCCTAATTTACTAAGTTATTGTTGGGCTTGCTCTTAGTGCATTTTGAGTCCAACCCAGCAAAGCACCAGTTGTCTCATTCATACTCTGTCACACCCACACACACCTGCCTTCCTTTCTAGGCACCTAACGACGATCCAGACCAGAACCCAAAAAGCACCCTTTTGATTTTTCCAAATTCACACCTCTCTCTCTCTCTCTCCTCCTCATCCCTAAATAAATGTCTGGGCTTCAAACTTAGATCTTTAAAAACATACACTTTTTACTTTAATTTTTTTTAAAGAAAATCACAAAGAAATAGATCGATCGTCAACCTATTTATTTGTCATTTTTTTAAATAAAAATGCACATATTTTTAACAGCCTAAGTTTGCAGTTCAAACATTTATTCAAGGACCGAGGGAGTATATATATTTTTTGAACTAGTCTCTCTCTCTCTGTAATTCAAAACCCCAACTTTAATCAGCACTGCTATATATACAGAAAATATATCAAGAATTTGAAAATTAATGGCCCAATCTGGACCATTAATTTACACATTCTGAATTAATTCTGGTACCGTTTCGGATACCTAGACTTTCTAAACTTTAATACCAGCTGGTCCCCACCCCCATCTGAACCTTCTCCCAAGTTTCAGACCATACGGGTCTGTAACTATAAATACCCACACCCTCGCTCCAGATCTCCCACACGAACAATTCTTAATTTTAAGCAAAAAGAATATACTAACATATTCACATTACGAAGCGCCAACTGAGTCAGCTCACTGATCTAGTCGAGTCGAGTGAGCGAGCTACCAGAGAATAATGGGTCGATTTGTGGTGGCTTTCCTGGTGCTGGCTCAAATCTTGTTGGTTCAAGCAATGGCGATCAGATCCGACGCTCCAAAGGCATTACTGGTCCCAACCGGCGACGAGGCACACGTGGCAGTCGGCAGTACGATAGCAAATCCACCGTCATCGTCGTCAAGTGGTAGTGACGGTGGTGTAACGGAGTCGTCGTCAGAGAATGAGGTGGAGTCGGAGTCGTCGGGTGTGGCACAACCGCCGGTGATCGGACGGCTGGGAAGGCGTCACTCGTCTGATAAATCGGTGGCGGGTGGTGGGGTCATCATTGGTGGACTCGTTACGGCTGTTTTCGCGGCGGTTTATTGCTACATACGTGTCACTCGGAGAAGACCCGATGATGAGAAGCACTGATCGATGAGATGAGAAATCTGTTTTTTTTTCTGGTGGTTTTTATACGAATATTCCAGAGTGAGATGATTTTGAAAAGAAAGAAAAACAAAATGTGAATAATAGGTAGAATTATAAACGATCTTTTCATGTAGTAGTAAATTTTTTTTTGTAGTCTGGGTATTTGTTTTTATATTGTGCTTAGGCCTATTTTGGCTAAAAAAGTAAAGCTATTTTTTTTTTGTTTTTATTTAATTTTTTTTTGCGTTAGTTAATTTTGTATCAAACTTTTGTGGATTATTGGTTTTTTTTACGAGAGGAATCGGAAAATTAAAAAATTATAACCTTAACTTAATGTTTTCCAAATAAAGACAAAAAAATTCCAAAAAAGCAGTTTTTTTTTTAACTTATTTACATTTTTCTTCAAAAAAATTAAGAATTATGATATATTTTTTTACTTTTCCGATTACTCTCGACGAGAATAACCAATAATCCATAAAAGTTTGATACAAAACTTATTAACGCGAAAAAAAATCAAATAAAGATAAAAAAAAACAGCTTTACTTTTTTAGCCAAAATAGTAATGCCTTAATTAGAGCATCCTCATCAGGGGAGGCAAATGCCCCTGATGGCTAAGTTGTTGAGTGAAAGGGGGAAAAATTCCCCAAAATCAGATTCAACAAATCTTTTGTAAATTTGCAAAATCTGAAACTTTGCTACAGTAACCCGGCACTGTTCACGGGTTAGGAATAGTTTAATAATTTCTCTCTCTCCTGACTTCATTGAGTTGTGTTTTTATTTTTATTTTTTTGGGAGTAGGAGTATATAGAAAGAGTAGTTTAATATTGTGAAGTTAGAATAGAGTGTCTGATTTTGTGAATTTTTTAAAAAGTGACTTGCTAATTTATAAAAGGTATTTTTAAGGTTAAATTTGATCCAATTTTTGCCTCCCCTGATGAGGATGCCCATTAGCTTGTTCATAAAATGTTACACGGTAAATGGCTAGGAGAGGACAGATGATCGGAAAAGAAATTGGAATCGCAAAAATCTTTGATGGTGACCGGTGGAAGGACTTCCTTTTCCCCCTAATATCACGGTAATCATGTTCAGTGACACGTTTTGTAAAGGTCACATGAATTTTACTCGGTATCCACCACAATTGGGAAACTATTACAAGTTTGTTTTACAAAACTGATTTATGCACAAATTAGTCTTTAGGTGTTTTACAATACATGATATTCTCTCTCTAATACTCCCTCCGTCTCCATTTTATAGTCCCAGTTTTCATTTTTTGCTGTCCCAAAAAAATTGTCCCATTTCAAAACTAAATGGGCAATAGGTAATGAATTCTCTTTTTTACCCCTCCTTTTGAAATTAGTACTACTAAAAAAGTAAGAAAAATGTAATGATTGAAGGGTAAAATGAGAAAAATAGCTTTTGAAAAGTGTAATGATTGTGTTTCCTTATTTAGTTGGAATCTCCAAAAGGGACCATAAAATAGGGACAAAAAGAGTATTACACCAGCTTCAAAAATTGACTTAAGCCAATAAAGCTAGTGATCAGTCAAGAATTGGAACAACTACGAGGACAAGTTTGAGTCTGTCCCTGCCCCGAACCCTGCCGAGGAACATAAAGAAACTAGATTTTGAAGCTATATGGTCAGTCCTTTTGGTTCCAAGAGAGATAAGGGTGTGAGTGCAATTTTGTTCACCTTCCCTAAAAGAAGGTGAAAAAAATTCTTTCTCTTATTGGTTGAAATAGTGTGGAACTGGAACTCATGTATATAAAGTGATGTCATGCTTATATATGCAATATTTTTTTGGTAAGCATGACATCACTTTGTCGTAGGGTCCACATTATTTCAACCAGTAGGAGAGAGAGAGTTTTGTTCACCGTCCTACAAAACGCCACTCCAAGGGTGTTGAGTTAATTTTTTAGTCCTAGAATGAAGAATATGCATCTATATGGAAGTGGATTTGTCGGACCGCTTTTCTACTATCTCTCCTGAGACGCAATGTTACTTTAATAATTCTTTAATGACATTCGACATTGCATCCGCAAGTCTGTTTTTAGAAGCGGTCGCAGAGTGGTATTTTATAACCAAATCCATGGGGCACTCCGGGTCAAACACTTCCCTCATGATGATGACCTCCTGACTCTGATACCACTAGTCAGACCGCTTTTCCACCATTTCTCCTAAACCATTGAAATCAATTAGTATTAGAAAGAGCTTCAATTAATTTTTTTTTATAGCACTCGACAATCTATTTTTAGAACAATCGCAGAGAATAACACGGTGTAACTAAATCTACAAGGACACTACACAATGTCACTCCGGGCCCAACAGGACTCATGACCATCCAGTTCCCGCTTGTTCTGTCCATTTTTGGTCTACTTTTAATTTTCTTAATAAGGTCTAAAAATGAATAATTGTGATTAGCGAAGTGAGTCTGAGAAAGAGCTCATACTAGGCTCAACAACACAGTCCAATCTCTTTCGTTTACAAGAGATGAGCTATGTGTATCAGGGCTGCCCAACGGACGATTTTTTTATTATACAAAAATTAATTAGTGATCCTGGGGTGTCATTACTTGGTGTTATAATATTATTTTCTTGCGTATATGTGAGACTCAAAATTTAATAAATGAGTTTTACCTTAATATGTGATAAAGATCGATAAAAAAAAGTGTTGGAGAAGAGTGTTAGAGCATACGTGGTGATGCCTCATAACCACTGAAAAACTAATTTTTCTTGAAACTATAACGTGTTTACGGAACTTAGACCTCCATTGACTCGAACCCAGACCTTCTCCTTGGAAGCCAAGGGGTACAACCAAATAAGCTAAGAGGCACAACTGTCCATAAAAATGTAAGTCAAGCGAGATTCATTTCAAATGAAAATCAAGACACGTTAGATTGTACAAGAAGAGATGTTTTTCTTTCACAACAAAAGTATTGGCGTTTATGAATTATGCCCTCACGAGTCACTAGTACAATTTTTTTGGCTACGTGCAGGGGCGGATTTACTTAAGGCACAGGGGGGTCAAGTGACCCCCCTGGTTTCGATATAATTATTAGATATGTTAGCATTTTTTTCAAGTTTATCCGTGGTTCAGTTGGTAAGTATCTTGCCTGATGATACAAAGGTCGTGGGTTCCAATCTTGCCCCCCTTACTGCTCTGTTTTGTTTTAAATGTTTTAAATGCCGCCATACGCGTTGAAAGGAAAGGAGTTTGGAGTTGAAGGGGTCAAAAGTTTTCCTCTTTATGTTAACTGACTCCATTTTACTCGACTAAAAACTTTCATTTCCAGTATTATTTAATAATTCGATAAGTATTGGATAATGATTTTGGCACTTTGATTTTATAATGTCTAGTTAAAATTTGTCTTTTAATGCAAAAATTATGCACGGCAAACATACTAAGACAATTTTTAGAGTACGATTATAAAAAAGTGGAGTGTAAAAATCAGTTTCTGTAATAAATTGTGAACATCCTTTTAAAAGTATATGGACATTTTTTATACTTCGGTCATAAGTGTAATTATAGAATGCTTTTTTTTCACACTCTTAGCAAGCTTTTATTTTGTGACCCATTACATGATCTCATTCAAAACATAACAATGTTATAACAATTTATTGACGATCCATATTTAAGATTGGGCGTCCTAGGCCCTGAAATCTAGAGCCGGCCATGTATTCAAAAGGTGACCCCTCTAGATGAAATTTATGGATCCGCCACTGGCTACGCGCACTGAGTCCGGCCTTGGTTTGATCGCTGCTGCTTTCACCGGATCGATGATGTTCATGTCATGCTGTTTTTTTGGGTTTGGGTCGGTATTGAAAATGTCACACAAGGAATACTCTTTTGCTTGGTTTACAGTGCAAGTCTTCCTACGTATAAATGAATTTATTTTGTAGTGGAGTAATTTTTTTCCCTAAAAGCTCATGTATGCATTTTTAAATATTTATTCAGGGACAATATGGATTGTGCTCATTAGTGAGATGCCCCAGACCTTGAATGAAGGAAGCATGGTAATGAACAAATAAATTAATTTGGGTCTCTAGGCCTGCCCTCCCTGATGCCTGTCGGCTTTGATTTGAGGGTATGGTTCTGCAGCAAAACGTCCCTGTAGCTCCTCGGTTCTTGGAGGTTTAGGGGGGCACTGTTTGAGTGATACTTTGAGAGCAGCCACTTTGTGCATATTGTCAAAGGTTAGGTCTGTCTCCAATCATCCCCGCCTATACCCCCAATGATTGGGGACTAGATGAGTTCTGTTATTATTATTGTTGTTGTTGTTGTATTCAAGGACAATATGGATGGCCAAGGCCAATGGTGCAAGTGGGGAAAAAAGAGAACCATTGAATTTTACGATATGTTTGTTTGACTACATATAATTTTTTTTAAGCATTGTTTTAATTCTTGATTTATTTTCAAAATTGACTTCTAATGATTTATTGTGTTTTACGAAACAGATCATTCTCTCACAGTACATCATTTAAAAAGTTAACTTAAACAAATTTCTGACTTAAGTCTGGTATTAGATGCACATAATGAAAGTTTGTTCTACATGAGATATGTGGAGGAGTTATCATGAACCTTTGCGTTTGCCTTTACAAGAAATGCATAACACCAAACTTGCCCTTGAGACTTCCAAAACAAATTACTCCAGAAAATTAGAAAATGCGATGGAACTTATAAACATGGGAGAGTTAATTAGATATCTTACACAAATATTATATGCTTAACATATATATTTCTCCACGTAGCAGAAGATTTGCACCCAATTTTTCACAATATATATATATAGCCATACGACTACAACATAGAGTTCCATTTCAAAAAGCAATGAAAAATTGAAAGTGGCTATTGAAAAAACGAAAAAAAAAAGTGACAAAGAAAAGACCAAAATGGATTAAATTCACAACTCATAGAAAGAAAAAGAAAAAAGTCTCAAACAAAAGACTATAAGAAAAAGATAAGTACTATTATTTGTTTTTGGACTGGAGTATGAACGTTCATTTGGTGCTATGCGTAGGCCAAAAGTTCTCCTTTTTAAACACATTTTTACGGAATTCAAGAAAAAAATTATAAAAAAGAAAAAATGTACTCCATTTGGGAATTCGAAAGGTTTCGAAGTTTTTAAAGAAAGAGCAAAATTCTTTATAAAAATCTAAAAAAAAATGGAACTATAAAAAATATTACTATGAAAGTCATTCCAGTTTTAAAAAGAAAACTCTTACATTAGAAGTCAATATTTCGAAAAGAATAAATAAACGGGAAAATGGAAAATTTAAAACAAAATATTCATTTCATCAACTCATCCGCAGATGGTTTTGGTTGTCGAGAAAACGGCAGGTTGAGAGTTGTCCGAAATAATCTTTTTTATTTTTTTTCCAGTTCGACTATTTCTGAAAATCTATTCGTATTTTAGGGAAAAGTAGGGCGAACTTGCAAAATATATTTTATTTACGACATTTCGATAAAAAAATTTCTATTGTCGTATATTTAATCTTGTTACAGTATCTTAATTACGATTCGTATTCCGATACGACGCATATAACGAAAAAAATGAGACGCAAAGTCTCCCATTTTAATAACGTTCCTCAGTTGCTCTCCACTGCAAATTTATACATATTGCTTAATTGCGTATTTCTCATGGTTCGTATCACTGTCTATTTCCTTTTGTTTCTATGGATCAAAATCATCTTGTTTGTTAGGTCAATATTAATTGTCCTAGTACATTCCATGTGCATTAGATGGGATGTTTGTTTGATTATTAGGGTAATTTATTGTCATGGCCCATCTCATAATCAAATCTTTTATTTTCCTTCAATTGTCAAACAGCTACAAACTACTTTGCCGACCCAAAAGGATTTATCAAAATTAAGATAGTGTTAATAGTATGCTACTCAGTACTCATGGCTTATGATGAGCCATGCTTCATAGGAGTATATATTAATCCTTCTGTTTCAAAATGTTCGTTCGGTTGTGAATTGAAAACGTAAAAGTAATTTTAAAAAAATTGAAACTTTTTCAACAATTTACAAGATATCAATGAGTTTTTTTTTTAAAATTTATGAAGAAATTTTGATTTTTTTCCTTAAAAGTGTTATATTTTAGTCCTGGGTTTGCGAACCAGATTAATATTTTAGGACAAAGGTAGTAGTATTAATTTTCTTTCAGGCATTAATGTTTATTTTCTTCCAATATTAGTGGAGGCTTGTTATGGTGACCATGATAAGGAAATGTAGTCAGCTGTCTATTGTGATTGGAGAGGAAAGTTAAGCTAATACAGGACTTATTAGCGAATTTAAATTCAGCTAATTTAAATTCTAGGGAATCAAAATAAAATTTATTTAATGGCTTAGAGCATCTCCATGAGTCTCGCCATTGCTTCGGCGAGACTATAATGGCGAGGTTTTCCCCCAAATCCTACACCCAGAAGCTTCGCCCACTGCCTCGCCATTTTGGTTTTTCACTTTCTGACTCGCCTATCTCAGCGAGGCGCTATAGCCCTCGCCATCAACGTCGCCGTCGTTTGACTCTTCTGGCCGGTGATAATTACTCTCTCTCTCTCCTCTTATCCGGCTGGATTTTGGTCGGATTCTGGTGGGTTTTAGTCGGATTTTATGGCGGGGCAACTCGGAGGGCCTACGGGCAATCGTTGTTGCAGCCATGGCCGGAGGCATGATGATATTTACAGATGTGAGCCTATTTTCCCTGTGTGTGTGGTGATGATATTTACAGATGATGATATTTGGGCCGATGATGGTGGTTGCGGTGCGGTGATGCTGGTTTGCGTGTATTGGTGATGGTGGTTGGTGGCGGTGAGGCGATGGTGGTCTGGGTGTGTCGGTGATTGTTATTGGTGGTGGTGAGGCGATGATGATACAGATCTGAGCCTTTTGAATTTTTTTTTTTCTTTTTATTGAGTGAAATGGCTAGTCTGTTGGATAGAGGTGATATTTTTTGCCTAGCCATATGTGTGTATGACAAATTTTCTAGGCAATTTGTTGAGGATTCTACTGAGGCTGTTGGAGATTCTCTTAGGGGTTTAGTCTCTCCCAAGCCTTCAAATGCTATTAACTCTTCTGTAACGACTGGTGGTTTGCCTAATCTTTTTACTTCAAAGGCTGAATTAGTCAAGGTATGCGCAAGTTAACTCAGACACCTAGTTACCTATAAAATAAGCTACTCATCTAAAAACAACTAATTTTTTCAATTTACAATTTTTTTTTGACAAAATTTACAATTTAGACAGTCATAAGATATTTGAAAGTTTCTGAAAGTCACACTGTGAGACAAACAAATCCAAACATCGCAAAACAAAGCCCAACCAAAAATCCACTCGGCCCAACTCATAATATGATGTCCGGATAAAAAAATACAAAAAAAAAAAGTCCATTCCCAGCCCAGCCCGAAGACCCAATAATACCAAAAATTTCTTTCCCTCCCAAATCCCCAAGAAAACGAACTGTGAATAAATGGCGGATTCTTGTTCAAACTGAGCTCTCTCTCTCTTAAAAGAATAGAATTTCACCAATGGCGGATTCTTGTTCAAACTGGTGGCACTGCCCATTCTACTTCGCCGTGTCCATAACCCTCGCCCTAATAGCAATCACCGCATCCATTCACCACCTACTAAATCCCACCCAAATCCCACCACCCCAAACCACCCACCTCCCCCACAACCTCTCCTTCGCCGCCTCTCTCGCTCTCCGTAAACACGGCTTCACCGCCATAGCCACCCTCCTCCAAATATCCCCCGAACTCTTCCTCTCCTCCCCCCAAACCACCGTCTTCGCAATCCCCGACTCCGCCTTCCCCAACGTCTCCGTGCATCCAAGCCTCATAAAAAAACTCCTCAAGTACCACACCTGTCCGATCAAACTCCCGACAGAAGAGCTTTCCAAGAATCCAAACGGGACTTGCTTTTCCACCCTTGTTCCTCACAAGAGTATCGCAATCACCAAGATTGACCCGAAACAGGACGGACCCAATTCAATTGAGATCAACTACGTGTCGGTTACCCACCCGGATTTGTTTTTCGCCGGACCCATTTCGATTCACGGCGTTCTCGGGCCGTTCTCGTCGTTACCCGCGAACGAAATCGACCCGGATTGGGAAATCACACAGCCACCCGTTTGTGATGATTCTAACGGCAGGAAATTCAAGAACACGGTTGAGTGGAACAGGGTTGTTCGGTTCATGAGTTCTAACAGGTTTGAGTCGTTCGCAATCAGATTGCGTTCGGTTCTTGATGGGATTCTTCGAGATCACCCGGGTTTGAACTCGGTCACGATTTTCGCCCCGGTGGATTTTATGTTCGTGACCCCATCTCTGCCTTTGCTTGATAGGATGGTGAGGTTCCATATGATTCCTAACAGGCTTACTTACGTCGAATTGGGTTCGTTACCTGAGAAATCAATTTTGGGCACACTGGTTCCTGGCAGAAATCTGGTGATCACCAAAACTGCTTATTATTCAAAAAGGAGGAGGGTGGCTATTAATGGAGTGGAAATACTAGCACCGGATAGCTTTTCATCTGAGCATTTTGTGATTCATGGAGTTTCCAGAGGTTTTAGCATGGGGATGGGGGAATCATAGTCCTCCTGTTCTTACCTCTAAGTAATTGATTTGTGCTTGGATGTGGTTTTGAGTGTCCGTCTAGAGTTTAGTGTATGTTTTAAGCACGTTGTAGTTGCAAATGCAAAAGAGAGACTTTAGAACGTCAATTGATGTGCATCTTTATAAATCGGCAATAGTGCGTGTTTGATGTGAATTCCTAGGGAGTCGGAGTGGTGAATTGATTTGGTAGTTTGATACTACTATAATGTGAGATTATGAACTCTGTAATGTTGGCATGCATTGTTTTCCTTGACAATTTTACGTTGCCTGCATAGGCAACGCTATTTTCCAAAACCAAATTAGTGTTTTGGTTAGCCTTAGAAAGATAAGGGAGACAAATTAGTGTCTTGATTCCGTTGTTATATTACACGCACATCATGTCAGATTTTTATGATATTTTATTACAGTATTTAATTTAAAAGTGTAGTGTGTGTAAACTTGAAAGGTTCTCATTTGTAGACATTATCTTATCCTTCAAAGCTAGCAAAGCATTTTTTGTCTACCTTATCTTCCTAGCTAAGGCTAACCAAAACACTAATTTGGTTTTGGAAAATAACGTTGCCTATACATGCATGTCCCGGTGTAATGTGTATATATATAAATTGCATGTCCCAGTCTAGAGTTGGAGTGTTTTAAACACGTTGTAGTTGGAAATGCAAAAGAGAGACTTTAGAACATGATCAATTGATATGTGTCGTTATAAATCGGCAATAGTGCGTGTCTAATGTGAATTCCAAGGGAGTCGGTAGTTTGATTTTATATCGTGTGTTCCGTGAAGTGGTTGGACAACCACATAAAAATGGACTGCGATAGAGTTGGATTTGCAACTCTATCGAACTACTGCATGCATGCGGTTGAATGCCAAGAAAAGAAAAAACGCAGGAACTAGAATACAGGATGAATATATATGGTGCATTTTCCAACTGCAGAATTTATTAATTTTTAGATTCTGTTAGTATTTAAAAATGTTTATATGATCAACGCAACAAAGTATTAAAAGTACTTCCAAATCCGAGTTCTCAAAACCCCAACCCAAAAACCCATGAAAATACTTGGAAACCTTTGAAAATCGAACAAAGAAAGATTCTCAAAACCCGGTTCAGAAACCCCAACCGAACAAGACAATGTCTTCAAAAAGTAGCCCACCAAATCATCACTGGACTTGAGTCCGTTATTTTATGTACGCACACATCATATAGTTTGAGACTTGGAGATCCAAATAAAAAACTGGAGATTGGAAAACATCAATTTACACGCAAAGCATAATGTTTTCGGTCTAAAATAAAGGGCAACGTTTTTTTACTATAAAATTGGTACTCCTAATGTGTTTCATGAAGGGCAAAAATTCAGGAACCATATATTACTTACGGAAAAGGAAAATGCTTAGTACCCAAAAAAGATGTTCAGAAAGTTTCTAGAAAAGTGCAATGAGTGGCTTAGATTTACTTGAGAGTGAATCTGAGTTACTCATTGCACTTTTGATAATTTCTGGGTATTTTTTCTGGGAATATAGGACTACCGTTACTTATGACACTTGCACATATACTCATATATTGTGTGTTTTTAGATTCTGAAAGATACACCAAATACACACCACCTTGTGTGTGACCTATTTTAAAGTGTTACACAAATGATCATCAACATATTTGTAACATGTTTTTAATAGTGCCTATGAAAAATTAATTCATTCAGACATTGGTAACGGCTTTATCGATTTTCCTCGTTGAATTTGCGGGAAAAAACAGAATGAATCAATCAATTCTTTATCGATATCTAAAAAAAAATAATTATAAGTATATCAAACGGCTCCGATCATTTGTGTGAGACTGCAAAATGGATCACACACGATGTAATGTACACCCAAATTGCGGAACACTAGACAGGCTCAAACTCGTAACCAAACAGATTTGAGAGCATTTGCAATTCTGCAGCCAAACAGGCTCTTCCTCTCTAAAATGGCGCCGTTCAGCTTCTGTCCATCATCATCATCAACCTCCGCCCCAAATTCAATCTCTCTAGAAAATCCATGGATTCCTCCTTCAGAACCCCACCGTCCACCTCCAACCTCCGCCGTCCAACGTGAAATTTCATCGCTCTTCTATTCATCACCACCGCATACACCCATTCCAATCTCTCTCTAAAACCAAAAAAATAGCCACAAAGATTAGAATCCAACAAATGGAAAGGCACATACAGATCCTGTTAAACAGGGTATCCTTGGCATCAATCGCCGTCGCCACAATCACCCTCCTCCTCCTCCTCTTCCTCCAATCCCCACCAGAAACCTGCCTAACCCAAAACCACCACCAACAAGGGCCCCACCTCCGCCACCCTAAATCCACCTGCGACTTCACTCACCGCGCCCGCACCTCCCTCCACAAGAAAAACAACCGCCTCTGGTCCACCCAAAGATGGCTCAAAACCGTCCACTCCTTCTCCTCTCTCTTCCTCACCCTCAAATCCCTATCCCACCTCACCAACCACTCCCGCGTCCTCTGCGTGTCGGCCGGCGCCGGCCACGAGGTCAGGGCGTTGAACCAGATCGGGGTCAAGGACGTTACCGGTGTCGAGCTGGTCGACTCGCCGCCGCTGGTGAGCCGGGCCGATCCGCATAACTTGCCGTTTTTCGATGGGGTGTTTGATTTGGGGTTCAGTGCGCATTTGGATCAGGCGCTGTTTCCGTCGAGGTACGCGGCGGAGATGGAGAGGACGGTGAGGGGGGGAGGTGTTTGCGTGGTGGCTGTGGAGGAGTGCGGGGAAGATGAGGTGGGAGAGGTTGGGCGGTTGTTTAGGAAATCGAGGTTTGTTAGTGCTCAGAATTTTAGCTTGGTTGGATCCAGAATGACGAGAATTGTATTCAGAGTTACTGCACCACCCTGATTTTCTGTGATAAGGTTTAATTTTTTGATATCTTTGTTGGTTTTGTAGATGATTTCCATGATCTTGAATGTGTAGAAGGAAAAATCAGACTTTTGTGTTCTGTTATGCCTTTTAGGGCTTTGTTTCGATCCCCATAGCTTGTGGATTTTGAGCCTTGTTCGCTGGATTGCACAAGAATTAGTCCCAAATCCTGATTCTTTCATAGTTTCGGTCTTGATCTGTGTTACTCGAGCCCATCTACGATTGTACTTGTTGGAACCTCTAACCAAGCTGCAAAATCTGATTCCTACATAATTTCGGTCTTGACCTGTGTTACTAGAGTCCATCTACGATTGTACTTGTTGGAACCTCTAACCAAGTTGCAAAATCTGATTCCTACGTAGTTTCCGTCTTGATCTGTGGCACTCGAATCCATCTACCATTGTACTTTTTGGAAACTCTAACCAAGCTGCATCAATAAATTAGCCTCTCCATTGGTCGATTGATTAAATTGCTGTAAGAGCTGGTTTGTAGGCGTGTGATCAACCTATTGGGGTAGTATGGGAAGTTGAATCAGGATTGACCTTCAGTATGGGAAGTCAAAGCAGGGCTTTGGGTCTTTTGGTAGTATGGGAAGTCGAATCACGATTGACCTTCAGTATGACCGTGAAAAAAAGGCAATCAATCAGAATCAAGAAAAAAATTTGGGAATAGTGAATCAAGATTTGTCGAATCATCGGCCTATTCTATGGTTCTGTACCCTCTGGGCTCCTAAAATGTGTGTTTGGTGCAATTAAAGTTGCCCAGACTGCAGTTTCTCCCTCTCCTGGATTGGAGTCTTAGGTATAGGTGATTCCGGATGCGTTGTTGGGTTGGGTGTAGCTTTCTTACATGTATTAGTTGTAGGTACAAGCTTCATGGACCGGCTGCTAATCCCAAGGGATTAATTATCCCTCCATTTCAAAGGCTTCCGCAACTGGGGGGGTTGGTATTACGAAATCTGTCCCATGGGTTCCAAACTACAAAGACAATTTGTCCTTGGCTGGGATCCTTGTTCATTGGCTGTCTGTCTGGTATATTGTTCTGATCAGTTGTTATGTGTTGAAGTCACTTGGTTGTCTTCTCAGCAGGTGTTTTATGTTTCTTCTGTATATGGTGCTTATTCGATGGTTGACAAGACGCTTCTTTGGGCTGCCATGAGATCCTTGCATCTGACTATTGGGGCTTCCCCGTGGATTCAGATGGGCGATTTCAATGTGGTGCTTAGGAGTTCTGAGAGGATTGGTGAGTTTGATCTTCAAGCTGCATCAGAGTTTAGGTAATGTCTTTTTGATACTAATATGGAGGAGATGTTACCTAGGGGTTTTTGGTTCACTTGGACCAATTGTAGAGGTGGAGGGGGTGCTAATATGAGCAAAAGTGACTGAGTTTTAGTTAATAATAGCTGGCTGGACGTTATTCCTGACTCTGAGGCTTTGGCTCATGCTCCAGGTATCTCTGATCATTGCTCTCTTTTGGTGACTGTTCTCAAGGAAGTGGCTTCTAGGAGGCCATTCTGTTTTTTCAACTTTTGGATGAAACACCACCAGTTTAAGGAGTTAGTTCGTACTTCTTGGGATGTTCCTTTGAATGGTTCAACCATGTTAAGGTTGACTTTGAAGCTTAAGCGATTAAAACCTGTTTTGAGGGAGTTGAATAAGAATTGCTTCTCTAACATTTCTGGTAGAGTTGTGGAGGCTAGACAACATATGGATGCTTTTCAACTCCTTTGTGCTCAACATGCCAGTGATGATAATACTAGAGCTCAGGAAAAGGAAGCTGTTAGGCTTTACATGGAATTGAGTGCTGCTGAGGAATCTTTTAAAAAACAAAAGTCCAGCGTTTACTGGCTTGCCCTTGGCGATCAGAATACTAAGTTCTTCAATCATAAAGTCAGTTGCAACCGGATGAGAAATAAAATTTTAAGTTTGGTGAATGCTGAAGGTTCTAGACTTGACAGGCCTGCAGAGGTGCAGCAGGAGATTATTGAGTTCTACAAAAATCTTCTAGGTACAATTTTTTTGCATAGGTGTGATGCTAAAGGGTGTTTGTCTCAGATTATTAACAAGAAAGTTCCTAGTAATTTGCAAAGTTCTTTGATAGACCTGTTAGTCTGGATGAAATTAGGACTGCTCTTAAGCTATCAAGGGGGACAAAGCCCCTGGCCCGGATGGTTTTTGCTCAAGTTTTTTCCAACAAAATTGGGATATAGTGGGCCAGGACTTCCATGATGCTGTTATGCTTTTCTTCACTAAGGGATATATTCTTAAGGAATGGAACTCTACTGTCTTAACTTTGGTTCCCCAAACCTCTATTCCTTCCCCTATAAAGGATTATAGGCCCATTGCTTGTTGCAATGTGGTTACCAAAATCCTTGCTAGTAGAATGCAAGGGGTATTACCATTGGTTGTTGGCCAGAATCAGTCAGCCTTTGTTAAAGGAAGGAGTATTGTTGACAATGTTCTGCTTATGCATGAGGTTATCAGAAACTATCATAGGGGCGCAGGCCCTCCTAGATGTGCTATCAAGATTGACCGTATGAAGGCCTACGACAGTGTGGATTGGGATTTTTTGATGGATATGATGCATGATATGGATTTCCCTGATCTTTTTATTGGATGGATTAGGGAATGTATCACCTCCCCTATGTTCTCTATCATGATTAATGGAGGCCTCATGGGATATTTTCCTTGTGCTAAAGGGCTACGGCAAGGGGATCCAATATCCCCTTACCTTTTTCTCTTGGCAATGGAAGCTATTCTCCACCCTTTTGCAGTTTAATATTGAGAATGGGGACTTCAGATTTCACCCTAACTGCCAGGCTTTAGGTATTTCTCATGTGATTTTTGCAGATGACTTTTTTGTTTTAAGCAGTGCTCATGAGGGATCTTTGCAACTTGTCTTGAACACCCTTGGTGAGTTTCACAGCTTCTCTGGTCTGCAACCTAATGTGACAAAGAGCACCATTTTTTTCTCTGGGGTTTCAAGTGCTAATAAGCTGTCTTGGGTATGCCTAAAGGTACGTTACCAGTTAAGTACTTGGGAGTTCCTTTGATTAGCTCAGGGTTGTCTTCTTCTGATTGTCATGTGCTTAAGGAGAAAATTTTGAGTTGGAATTAGAAATTTTTGTCGTATGGGTGAAATGGGTGCATATTTTCATCCTCAAAGGAAAGAGTTTATGGGTGATTCCTGTTCCTTATGATTCCTCTTGGGTGATTAGGAAGATTTTCAAGCATAGGGGCCTATGTCAGCCATGGATTCGTTAAATCATAGGGAATGGTGAAGATACTTTCCTTTGGACAGATAATTGGCATCCTCTTGGCGCCTTGTTTCAAAGATTTGGTGACTCTGTCGTCATGCAAAGAGGGAGATCCTTGTGTGCTAAGGTCTCTTCTATTACTGATCGCTTGGAAGTGGCCTCGACAGCGGAAGTGGCCTCGACAGCGAAACAGGATAATGATGGAAATTCAGAGACAAACTCCTGCTGATGTCCTTCCTTCTCATGATGTCTGTGATAGGTTAGTAAGGACTTTATCCTCTGATGGTTGCTACTCTGTTAAGACTGCTTGGGATGCTTGCCGACATCGATTTGCAACCAAACCTTGGCATACTTTGGTTTGGTTTAGTCAGGGAGTTCCTCGTTGGAGTTTTATTGAATGGCTAGTTGTTTGGGGTCGTCTCTCCACCAAAGACAGACTGGTAGGATGGGGTTTAAATCTGAATGCTCAGTGTGTGCTGTGCTCCACTGGCACTGAATCTCATTCTTATCTTTTCTTTGAGTGCCCTTTTTTCTACTGTTGTTTGGAAGTGTGTTCTAGCCAAGAATGGCATCTCCGAAGCTGTTATATCTCTAGAACAGGAATTGGAGTGGGCAGTCCATCATAGGAAGGGTAAAGGTATGCAAGATTCTGTGTATAAATTGTCTTTGACAGCTTCCATCTACTTCATATGGGGAGAACGAAATCTGCATATTTTTCAGGGGAAAGCCAGGTTTGAGGTTGATGTGTCCTCTGCTATTCTTGAGGCCATTAGAGCCAAATTGAGTTTTTGGACGGCTGTTAAGTTTTCCGCAATTAATAGGAGAATCTGTGATGATTGGCTCCTAGATTCTAATATTTTCGGGTTAACACTTAGATTTGGTTTTTCGTGTTGTTTGTCTTGTTGAGGTTTTCTATTTCTATCGGTGTATAGGGTTGTTTAGGGGTATGCCCCGATGTTTTGTAGCTTTTTTGCTCTTTTTAGTGAAACTAGAGGCTGGGGCACACGCATTGAAAGTCGAATTTTGATAAAAAAGTATGCACAAAATTATCCGGCTTATCATTTGATCGTGTGCGCATTCTATAATTTTTTTTTAGAAATAATATTTAACAAATGTATAACGACAGAGTGCTCATAATGAAATGCACACATTACCATGTTAACAACGCCGTCGCTGCCGCTTTTTCCACAATCTAGTACCTAAGTACTCTTCTGTCAAATTTTGTAAATTAATCGTGTTACTCGTAATGGAGATCGGCCATTTTGTACGGTAAAGACCTATCTTTATTACCTGCATAGATTTTGAAGTTGATGATGTAAGTTTGACAAAGAAAATAGTGTTGGAGAAATGTGTAATTATAAAATTACATAAACGTGTCTTTTCTAATGCGATAATAAGGCGCACTATGATCAATAAATGACTACCTGATTTTTCGTTTGTGTTTATTCCATTGCAGTAATTTTCTCAGCTTCACAATTATATCCCAAGGCGAAAGTACTATTATTCTATGGAAACATTAAAAACATAAAAAATTGTTGCAGGAGGAAAACTGTTTACCAGGAAAAACTTGACAAATTGCGTATAATAAATTTGGACGGAGATGAGAAAGGCATAGACAATGACGAATAGCTTCTTTTTTTGACAAATTATGATCAGTAAAACATTCATTGTTTATTTTACATTACACTGTTTACATGTGCTATTAAAAAAAAATCATACCTTAAAAAAGCCAGCACCAAAAGCTTTAGTAGCAAATTCAACGAAAATTGTTTCGTGGTAAGATGACATCACATACTTCGGCTATTTATCTACAGGAGATGTAACTGCAAGTAATTTGTAGTACCCGGGTAGTGTGTTGGGGTGTCTTTGTGGGGATAGCAGTTGGGAGTGTAGGGGTACCATCTTATCCCTGACAGTTACTATATAAGAAGACCCGGAAAAAGGTTAATTTTTATTTTTTTAGGGGACAAAAATGGAAAATACTTTTGTGACAGGCTTCAAAATTGGGTTATACTAAATTGGTGCTCTCTCTTTATATATTAGAATAGATGAACTTCCAAAAAAAAAAAAAAACCTTCAAAGATAATTATGACCTTTTTTTCAATGGGGTACTTAGGGGTGTTTCATTAAGAGAGTTTTTTTGGCTTTTCATGAATTTTTATGTGATGCGTTGTGAAAGAATGACTGCCTCGATTTTAGGAATAAACTAGTTTTTTGGCTTTTTCAACTTATCATGGAAAATAATTTGCTTAAAATATACTCTCTCCGTCCCTTTTTAACAACAGTGATACATGTACAACAAAAGTGTTCAACTCGTGTCCAACACACTTACATGGTATGTGGAGCCAACACACACTTGAGTGTGAAATGTGTGTGGACTCCACACGCCATGTGAGTGTGTTGGAGCCGAGTTGGACACTTTTGTTGTATATTTATCATTTTTGTCTTTTTAAGTGTGTTATCTCGTAATTCCAACTTATTTTCTCTCACATCAACTTTTACATCAATTTTCCACTACTTACCCTTACAAATATAATAATACCCATTAACTTTTTAAAAAGGAATATACTATTAAGGGCAAAATAGGAAATGTACCTACTAACTTTTCAAAACACACACTTATTAAGGGACAACCCAAAATTGAAATGTCTACACTATAAAAGGGACGGAGAGAGTATTCAAGTTGTTTAATCTGTTACATTAAAGTTACTTGTTGATTCATGTTTTCCATTGGTTTCTCATTTTATAGATTGACAATAACGAAAAATCAACTAACCAAATGGTTCTCATTCATGCATTCAAAGCCCTTCAACATCTCATGTCCTTCCAAAGCCAATTGGACAATTCAAATATGTTACCCAACTTCGGCTGAATATGGATACATTCATGAGGCTCGTACACTAGTCAAAGGTGTCGGATTGTATGTTATGTCGAGGAGAAGGTTGGTATGTTATTGTGGACGATTGCAAATTTGCTATCATGAACGCGGTAGTCTTCCCGTCAATGGGCTTCGTTATTTAGGTTCGACCTTTTTCTTGCATTATAGATGAAACCAGATTTGGGTTTGTGATTCTAATATTGGGTCAGTTACCCTTTCATTAACGTCATACTTTTTTTTTTTTTTTTTGAGGTTTTCAACTTACCATGGAAAATGGTTTGCTTCAAAATACTATATTCAAGTTACTTGTTGATTCATGTTTTCCATTGGTTTGTCATTTTACAGATGGACAACAACGAAGAATAAAATAACCAAACGAATCTCATTCATGCATTTATAGCCCTTCAACATCTTATGTCCTTCCGAACCCAATTGGGCAATTCAAATTAGTTATTCAGAAATAGTGATATCTATTGTTACGCAATTTCATTCATGAGGCTTGTACACTAGTGAAAGATGTCGGATTAACTGATTTGAAATGTGTTGTGGCAAGTGGTGGTTAGCTCATGTGGTAGAGCTCTTGGATGCTCACACTGCATCTCGGGATCGAATCCCATCCCCCATGTAAAAGATTAGGAATGACGAATGAAGAAAAGTAAAGTGTTGTGTCAGAGGAGAAGGTCGGTTACGTTTTTGTACCACAAAAAGAATCGTCCCATGAGTAAATATTTAAATGAAGTCCTTAAGGTTATAGTACAGCTCCAAGATCCTTAGAGCATCCGCATTTGGTGCTCTCTAAAATTGTTTGTTATATGATAAAAAGTGTTAAAAGTGGGACCAAAAAATTGTGTGTTAGAGCAACCCCAACAATGAGTTGGTAAATTAGGCTGTGTACAGTGCATATATCTACTATAACTTGACACTTTTTCTATCAACACTCCAACAATACTCTCTATTACCCTTCCTATTTTTAATAAAATATAATATATGGGGGAAAAGTAGGAGAGAGATAAGAGAGAGAAAAAAAAGAAAAAAAAGAAAAAGAAAGTAGCCGGCAAAGAGGGGAAAGGAGAGAGAAAGAATAAAAAAATGGGTAGGGAGTGAATAGTGCCTCCCTAAATGGAGGGTTTTTTAGGGAGGTACTATTCATTTTTGTATTTTAGGGAGGGGTTTAGGGAGTCTCTTGGAGCCTAACTTTGGGGTTTGACTCCCTAAAATAGGGATGAGAGCCAATTTAGGGAATTTGTTGGGGTTGCTCTTAGATGGTTATTAGGTAGTGAATGAAAAAGTGATTCATTTGACAATTTTAGGGGGGTTTTTGGGTGTTTGTTAGAGTTTTAAAAATAATTAAAGTGGGACCTATCTAAATGTGTTGTTTCTCTCTCTATCTCTCTCATGCTCTTCCTGACACAACTTGCCGTTCTTCTCCCTCTCTCTCTTCTCCCTTTGTACGTTGCGGTACAAGCCGCAGGTAGAGATGGGTTAACTTCTGACACAAACGTGGAAGAGAAAAAGTGGTCCTAACAATGTCAAATGGAGCAAAAAAATTTGCATTTTTTTTTTGTCATTCGTCATTCCTAATCTATTACATGAGGGGGGAATGAGACTCGATCTCGAGATGCAATGTGAGACATCTAAGAGTTCTACTACATGAGCTAGCCACCACTTGCGCATTTTCTTGTTAACTCACTAACTTATGACACTAAAGTGGTCTAACAATGTCAAATGTGGATGCTCTCAGAATCTAGGACTAGTCTATGCTAACTCCTATAATGAGAGGTGGAATCGTTTTAGGTATACCCTTGAAATCGTAGTAGCACATTTGTTTTCAAATCCCGCACAACCACATTCTCAATATTGACGAGCAGCCCTTAGAGAGCGCCCTTGGTGAGCGCATCCGGGCCGTCCAAAAGTGCTTTGGACAGCCCAGATTTTTCCACGGAAGAGTCCAAAATATTTTTGGACTCTTCCATGGAAAAATCTGGCCGTCGATTGCCGAGATGGCCCGAATGCGCTCACCAAGGGCGCTCACCAGCATCCCCGGGTCCCAGTGGCGGCTCCAGAAATTTTTCTAAGGGTGTTCATAAAGTCTTATATATGCTCTACTACCTCTATAAACCACAACTAAATATAGACAAAAAAAATTCCATTAATATTGGCAATGCCGCCCAAAAATAACGGATAAAGACATAAAGTATAATACAATTGACCTCGACGAGTTATCATACTTTGTTCATAATAGCCTCGTTATCAACGGTATTAAATACATCTCTCTCAAGAAATCTTGGAAGAGACAAGGAGAGACTTCGCCAGTCGATCGGTCGCACCAGAGGTCCAGAGAAGAAAGTTTATTTTTTGCCAGTGAAAAGTCAAAGAAGAACTGAACAAGCCTTTTTGTTTGGGTATGCCTTAAGCCTTTTCCCATACATTTTTTATTTAGGTTTTAGTTTTTTGGGTTTCAATTTGAATTGAACTTGGGCTTTTTTATTGGCCCAAGTGTTCAAAACTTGGACTTTTTTTATTGGGCAAGATGTTCAATTTAGTTTGGGTAGGTGTTCAACAATGAACTATCAAAAAAATTCTACATGTATTCTAAGTAAAATTATTTTCTTTGGGTGGTCATGTGACCATTGAAGGCATAAGGTGCAGCCGCCCCTGTCGGGTCCGACCTAATTAGGCTGAGTTTTCAAAAGTAAGTCATGTCTCTAAAAGACATTTTGGAAATTATCTTTATTCAAAATTTTCTCCCGTTTAGCAGTTTTGCTTCAATGTTTTATGGCTTATTGGTTTGTCACGACAGGAGAATCAAAAAAGTAAAAAATTATGACTTTATAAAAAAAAATTCAGGAAATATATCCAACTTTCGCATTAAAGTTGAATATTTGCCAAAAAAAAAACATTAGGTAAATCCAGGGCTGTTCAAAAAAACCGGTGAACCGTGAATCCGGTCCGGACCGAACCGATCCGTACATTTTGGATTTTGACCGTGGACTAATGGTCCGGACACGGATTCAAAAAATAAAAAACCGTGACTCGCAGTCCGGACATGAATTTTGATTTTAAAACCGTGGATTAACCGATCCGGACTGTGAGATTTTTTATTATATATAACTTTTTAAAAAAATAGTAAATATATATGTATAGATAAGTAATTTTACCACTTTTATAAATATTGTCAGTTTGATTTTTTGATATGCAGGTTTATACTTTTATAAATATTGTCAACTTGATATTTTGCTATATATGTGTATGCTTTCTTTTTTTGATTTTCACAATGCTCAAGCTCAGATTTTGTGCCTACTGTGTTTGGAATTCTAAAATGAATGTTGGATTTTGTTTTTTGGCTTTCTATTTTGATTCTATAATGTTCAAGTTTAGATTTATTCAATTAATTTGCTGAAATATTTAATAAGCTTTCATTATTTCTTTCCAGTGACTACTCTTTCTCTATTCTTCTTGATGCTTTATATTCTTATCTACTGACTGTACTACTGAAGTGTTCGTTTCAGTGTTGAGTTTGGGTTTTTGAATGAGTTAACGATTTTTTTAGAATAAGTTGAAAATCCCTGGATAAATCCGGAACCGAACCGTGACTCGCGGATCGGATTGGAACCGAAAAGTGAGACTTTTGGATCGAACACGGATTTTATTTTCAAAAAACCGTGACTCGCGGATTAGGATTGGATTCATACCAATCCGATCCAATCCGGACCGTGAGCACCCCTAGGTAAATCTCATCATTTTTACTTTTATACAATTTTAAGTGTGATTATTTGGACGTGATACTTTAGGAAACTCAGCGTTAAGGTTGATTTGGCTGAAAAAATAAAACTGGTTCATTTTTTTGTCCTTGTTCAATTTTTTTTTCAATAAATTATAAAAATTTGGATTATTTTATCTTTAGTGAACTTATTTAAAATTTTGACCATTATTTTATACTCCCTCCGTCTCCTAAAGTTGGACCCTTTTGGGAGTTCCAACTTTTAAGAGAAAAAAATTATATAATATTATGAAAACTCAAACTTCCAAATATTACCTTTGAAAAGTGTGAAAAGACTTTTGTCTTATGTGCAAAAGTAAGGGTAAAATGGAGAGTTCACCAAGATTTGCTTTTGACTTTTAAAATTGGACAAATTTTATGGAACAAATAAAAGCATGAAAGTGTTCAAGTTTACAAGACGGAGGGAGTACTATTTAATTCCTGTCATCAGAATGAACCATAAATCACAAAAACTTAACGCACGGCTAATGAATGCAGTTTTTTTTTAAAATAAAGACGAAAAAAAATGTACCAGTTTGTATTTCTTGCTTATATAGAAGCGGCTTGGGGCAATAAATACATAAACCTCTACCCTGGTTGGGAGACCCTCGAAACGGAGAGACAACAGCCATAACCAAATCCATGGAAACTCGAGCCTCCAAGAAGAGGAAACAGCGAGCGGCTTTGGTGAGGCAAGAGTTGGAAGAGAAAAGCAGCCGTGACAGATTCAGTGATTTACCTTACGAAATACTTGAGCACATATTCTCTTTCCTTCCAATCAAATCCATCGCACAAACAACCGTTCTTTCCAAACACTGGAATCACTTGTGCCTATGGCGTTCCCACCCTCATCTCGATTTCTCCCCTCTCCCTCCCGATCCCGATAACCCTCATTCCGACTTCATCCCTCACAAACACCAATGCAAGGCCACAAAATTCGTACCCATCGTATTATCTCGGTGTCAACGGGACTCCAACATTACCACCTTCTGCCTCTTCGGTCACATAAGTTATTCCCGTTTGAGAACTTGCATCAAGCATGTGATGAATCACAGAATCGAACAACTCGAGCTCGACGTTTATTTAGATTGTAACTTTTGTCTTCCTCTGTGGTTATTCAATTGCAAAACTCTTAAGGTTCTCACATTGAATCACCAAAAGAAAGACCCGGATAAGGTAGACATGGGGGCACTCCTTGTTCTGGTGCGCTCATACGAGCATTTTTATTATCCTACTTCGGCAGGCCTTCTGTTTGTCCACACCTTGTCTCTAACTAATGTTTACTTTAATCGTGGTTCAGATTTGTTTTCAGGGGAAAAATTCCCTCTCCTAAGGAAACTGTGGTTGAGAAATTGTAGAGGAATGTCTGATCTCGATATCAACTGCCCGGGACAAGAAATATTAGAACTTGAGGATTTGTGGCTAAAAGATTTGGGTATATCTGGTGTGGGGTTACTTGAATTACGCGTCAAAAACTGCTACCTATATGCGGATAGTTCTGCCGAGATTCTTGCCCCAAGCCTTCAGTGTTTATATTGGGAAAACAAAGCTAATGTGGAATTTACAGCAGAGAGCTTCAGAGACATCAATACAGGCTTCCTATTTTTTCGCATCAAAACACCGGATGCAGCCACATTGAATAGTGCATCCAAGGTTTTATCTGCACTCTGTTTTGTCAGATCTTTGTCTGTTGGAAGCCAAGTTCTTGAGGTCAGTTTCTCACTAGATTTGTTTCAGTTCATTTCATTAGTAGTTGACAAAACTGCATTTTTTTTTGGTTAGTGGTGGCTTATTGTTATTTTCTATGAACTTTTGGTTGATTTTTGGGTCGTTTTGTTTTACTTATTCGAATCGTCTTGGCTGGAGAAATAAAAAAAAAAAGTTAAATAAATATAACCAAAATTGAAAAGTCTCATTGAATAAGCCGAATAAGATAAACAGAGTTAATTTTTTTCTATCTAATCAATCATTTCTGTATGTCTCGTCTACTTGGATTACAAGTCAAGCATCGAGGCCTTCCAACTCCTTTGATTTTGTGACAGCTCTGGACAGTTTTGCATTACATGTCAAGAAAAGAGGAATCGTCGTGTAGAAATAACGTTCATTCACACTTGTAGCCCTTCTCTTTCACACTTGTAGGCCTTCTGTTTGACAATGGTTAATTTCCCGGAGTCTTAGAGCTCATTGTCCATGTAGTGGTGTTTCTTTATCCACGGCACATTTTCCAAATTCTTCATATGAATTGTCAATACCGTTTTGTTCGCCTGTGCAGATTTTGTCCAACATATATTCTGAAGGTGGTCTTCGATATTCTTTCAATAACCTCAGGACGTTGGAGCTGCGTACTAACTTGACCAAAGATGAAGTCACAGGGGTAATATGCTTTCTTAGTAGCTCTCCAGTACTCCACACCGTCACCATGGGTGTAAGTTGTTCCATGACTGGAAATGAGGTAATGTTCGTATGTTATATGGTCCTTCAAGTGTTTGTGTGCGTGTGATGTTGTATCATACATATAGTTCCGAATACCTTTGATTTAAATTTGCAGATGACAAGTTTATAACATTCATACTCAATGTGCCTCAAACTCTAATTGAACATAGAAAACTCGTCATTATTGCAATGGTGTTATTTCGTTTCGTTTTATTTTCAGACTTTGGATGATGAATGAGTATTGGAGTTCTCAGAGTCAAAATCTGAAGTCAATTGAGCGTCACCTGAAGGTTGCAAGAATTGATGTCCAAGGTACTAAGATGTCTAAGAGTGTAGTCTATTTAGTGAAATTTCTACTTAGGTGTGAAACAGCTTTGCAAGAAATGACCCTGACTTTAAAGAGCGACCCCGCAGATCCTCCTGTTGTGCAACAAGCAATTCGTTCTGAAATAATGAAGTTTGCACTGCCATCTTCTAATGTTATAATCTCTTTTCTTCCACAAGACCAGAGCCACTCAACAGCAGATGAGCTTTGTTAGAACTTGTTTAGTTGATATTTTTACTTTGTTGTTTTGTTAGCAATAAAAAAAAAACAAATGCTTGTTGGTTTTTAAAAACATTAAGTTGTTCTAAATTTCTTTGAAGGATATTATTTCGTGATTGAAAAACGCTCGTTGTCACCTCAAAAGTAGGAAGATATTATTATAGAGATAAGCCTTGGATAAGGTGCAAGTTCAGAAGCTTGTCCTGCTGCTACTGGTTGAATTCCAGGGGCACTCTATGAGTTGTATTAGTTTTTTAAGGGTTGGATTATTGCCAGTTATGTTCTTGATTTTTAGTGTGGCATGCATTTAGATTTAGACAAGGGCTTCTTTCCCGTCATAGTTCACATCAGCTTGCATTGTTGTGGCCGTAGAAGATTTGCAGGATGATGGATATTGTTGAGATTGAAAATCGTAGGACAAAGAAGCTTGATAGTACTCAGAGAATTGCAACAATTGGGCAGAAAATAATTCAAATAGTGTTATCATTAATGTTTGTTGTTTATTTTCTTGGACGATCCTTAATCAGTGATTATGTTCTAATGAGGGTGTTTTTTTTTTTTCTGTGACTTTTCCGATGAGTCGATGACTCTTGAAATAGGTATGTTTAACTTCCGATTCCCACAAAACTGATATATCTGTGTTGATTGTTTTACGCGGTGATGATTGCGTGCTTTCTTCGGATAAACAGACACTAAAAACAGAGTAAACGTATGAGAGGCCTAAAATTTTCCTGAAAGAAGTAGGTTACTAATCACCCATTAGAATTCCCAAGAATGTTTACAATAGAAACACTAAGATTGAGTTTGGCCAAACTTTTTGCAACTTTTCCCTACTATTTTTTTGGTGGTTCTCTGTTAAAACTAGATTGGTGTTAAATTTTTACACTATAACTTTCGTCCTTTCGTCTCGATGAGAAGAATAAAAAAAATACGTAAATGCAGATCAAAGGTCAAAAGATTTTGGTATAAGAGGACAAAAAAGACACAAAAAGTCAAATTTATTTTACGGGAAATAATTCAGAAAAAGAGGACTCGCTGGTAGTATTGCAACCGCAACCTTTATTTATGTGAAGTCGTAGACTCATACTCCCTCCGTCCCCAATTTTTGGTCTTAAATGACAATTTTTGTTGTTCCAAAAAGATTGTCTCCATTGAAAAGTAATGGGCAAAAAGTGTTGAATTTACTATTTTATCCTCACTTTATGAAAATAAGTACTAATGATGATGTTCTGAAGCATAAAAGGAGGGAAAAAAAGTATGACAAGTGTAATGGTGATGTTCCCCTAATAAATTGGAATTTTCAAAATGGTCCAATAAATTATAAATTGGGACGGAGGAAGTATGAGGTAAAAGCCCTCAATCCTTAAACCTCTTAGAACATCACCAATGACATACTCAAATGTGAATACTCAAATGTTGTCACATCACTTTTTGAGTATTCGTTTAATGGGTTTCTAAAGTTAGTAATGTGAAGTTCTACAATGGTTCATTTTGGTCCATAATCAAAAGAAGAGAAAATGTTGGTAGTTTTGAGTATAGAAGTTTGATTATTGGAAAAATATTGGTAGTTTTGAGTATCTAAATGCCAAAATTTGAGTATTTATAAAAAAATGTTAACTTTGAATTTTTATCCAAATGCCATTGTGAGCCTTTTTTGAGTATCTAAATGTCAAAATTTGAGTATTTTTTTTTTTAGTATGCCATTAAGGATACTCTTATTAGCATGGTTGAGAGAGAGAGAGAGAGAGGGAGAGAGAGAGACCATAACCAACATCCATGGAAACACGAGCCTCCAAGAAGATGAAGCAGCAGCGAGTGGCTTTGCAGAAGAAAGAGTTGAAAGAGAAACGCAGCAGTGACAGATTCAGTGATTTACCTTACGAAATACTTGAGCACATATTCTCTTTCCTTCCAATTAAATCCCTCGCACAAACCCCGTAACCCACGACGACCGAGTCACAAACACCAATCCAAGGCCACAAAATTTGTACCCATCGTATTATCTCGCCGTCAACAGGACTCCAACATTGCTACCTTCCGTACTTCGGCAGGCCTTCCGTCGGTCCACACCTTGTCTCTAACTGATATATACTTTGAACATGGTTCGGATTTGTTTTCGGGTAGTAATTTCCCTCTGCTTAGGAAATTGTGCTTGAAAGATTGTAGAGGAATGACTAATCTCAATATAAAATTGATGGTTTTGGTTTGGGGCTATACGGTTTGGATATTTATGGAATTGGGTTACCGGAATTACAAGTCAAAAACTGCTTCCGATTCTTCCACAAATCGGAATTGCAAGTCAAAATTCTTGCCCCAAGTCTCCGGAGTTTATATTGGGAAAGCAAAGCTACTGTGGAATTTACAACAGAGAGCTTCAGAGATCTCAATACAGTCTTCCTATGTTTTCTCTCCAAAACACCAAATCCAGCAACATTGAATTTTGCATCCAAGTTTATATCCGCACTCTGTTTTGCCAGATCTTTGTCTGTTGGAATCCAAGTTCTTCAGGTCAGCTTCTCACTAAATTTGTTTCAGCACAGTTCCTTAGTAGTTTTGCCAGATCTTTGTCTGTTCGAATCGTCTTCTTACTTAGATGAACGACCATATGTGGCCCATCCTCAACTCAGTCAAATCTTCTTCTTGTTTGCTCCCTTTGATTACGCTTCCTATAACGCTTTGATCCGCATTTCCTCCTCCTACAAGGGAATTCCTTTCACCGCTCTGTTCCTTAGTTGATTGTTTAAAAATTAGGAAAATAGAGGGTCACTACATTGTTGTGGAAGTTATTACAGCCCCCCACACCCCCCTTCCCCACGAACATGTCTTAGGAAACTAAAAGGTGGCAGGATCCACGGATAGGAAAGACTCTTGGGATAGGTTGTAAGACTATACTTCTGTTTGAATACACCCATAGTCTAGTGCAAAGGTTGTTTGGGTTTTCGGAACCGGGTTTAAAAAACCCTCCCTTGTTCGGTTTCCTCAATGGGTTTTCTACCCTTCTCTTTTTTGAAGGGTTTTGAGAACCGGTTCTCAAAAACCCATTTTGGTTTTCAACAAGGGTTTTCAAGGGTTTTGAGAACCGATTCTCAAAAACCCTTCCAAACAAGGTGTAAACTTTCTACTACTATGGGACATTTCAAAAGGAAAAGGAGGGTTAACAATTTGAGACGGAAGGAGTACTAATCCATTCTTATAATTTGTGTTTGATTTCAACATTAGTGGCTTGCTGAACCTTTTCGGTGATCCTATGAAACATTAGCCATCCTGGTTCTCCTCCATGGCTCCACTATGATTAAGGCATAGAAGATAAAAAAAGCTAAGGAATTAGTAATTACCCATCCTGGTGTTGTTCATTTGTTATTCTAGATGAGATGTGACTCTTGTGCATCAGTTTCGAATCCTATTTCAATATCCACAGATAGGACAGACCTTTGGTTGGGATAGGCCATAAGATTGGACGTCTATTTGAGCTCATCAATCTCGGCCTCTTTGAATCTGTTTCAGAATTTTATAATTCAGTATAACAACGAGAAATAAGCCCCCGAAAAATTTAAAAAATACAACAGATCAGTACAAGCTGCATGAATTTTCCTCTTATCTATTCCATTTGAGACGTATGTAGGTTATTGGATGTTTGAGAAGAAAAGGCCAAGTGAATGAAGTGAATATGTTCTTGATGAATCACTTTTGATCGCCCTCAATCAATAACCTGCAAAACAGAATTAGAGACACCGGTGTGGTGCTGGCCAACACCTCTCCGATGCCTAAGCCAGAATTGGAGATTAGATTTGTGTATATAATGAACCTTAAAGATAATTGAAATATTTCGTTAAGCCCTTTTTATTTATGAAAAAAATATATTCCCCTTTGCTTCAATGTTTAAGCCAATTGTGCTCATTATTGAGATGCTCTGTACCATGAATGAATGAAGCATGATAATGAACACTGAAATTAATTTGGGTCTCTAGGCCTGCTCTTCCTGATGCCTTTCGGTTTTGATTTGAGGGTCTGGTTCTGCAGCAAAATGTCCCTGTAGCTCCTCGGTTCTTGGAGGTTTAGGGGGCCCACTATTTCAGTGGTACTTCTGTGAGCAGCCACTTTGTGCATATTGCCAAATGTTAGGTCTGTCTCCAATCATCTCCCGCCCATACCCCCAATGATTGGGGACTAGATGAGTTCTGTTATTGTTGTTGTGCTTCAACATTTAAGCCAAAATCATCCACTGTATCCCTGAAAACAAATCACAGTGGATACCCCGTACTTAAAATATTAGTTTTTAATAAACCAAGCAATACAATTAATATGATGACTTCAAATCATGGAAAAAACCCATTCATAGTGATTGAATCCATATCTAAAAATTCACGCATATTAATTAAGGAGTCGAGAACAATAAACGATAAATGCACGTAGGAATCATTCAATAAAGTCTATGGTTTCATCCTCAACCCTAATTTAAAAGTTTAGCCGCTCATGAATAAAAATATATCAAGTATTCTACTAGAATCCACGAAATTGATAAAAGCTCACAATACTTTCTTTTACTTCAGCCATGGACCTCTCAAGATGCTGCTGCTGCTGCTTGGAATCCCCCTGCCCGAAAGTCCTCTATGCCAAAATATATAGAGCTGATGCTACTTGCTAGTTCTAATTTTTCTAAACAATTACTCCCTCCGTCCCTATTTTATGGTCCCTTTTGGAAATTCCAACTAAATAAAGGAACACAATCATTACACTTTTTAAAATCTACTTTTCTCATTTTACCCTTCAATCATTATATTTTCTTACTTTTTTTAGTAGTACTAATTTCAAAAGAAGGGGTAAAAGAGAGAATTCATTACCTATTGCCCATCTAGTTTTGAAATGAGAAATTTTTTTTGGGACAGCAAAAAGTGCAAACTGAGACTATAAAATGAAAATGGAGGGAGTAGTATTATTTTCCATTCTAAGAAATAACCAATCTTTGGCTTTAAAACTTCTATGGAAAGTCAATACTCTATTTTGAAACTGCGATTCTCGGCAAAAGGTAATAGAATCACCGAAACATTTCGTGCATGGTCGAATCGTTCGTGATAGAAATTGTATCCGGTGCATCTCTCCGTGCTTGCGTGTGATAAGCTTGCCTTTCCTCGATAATTGATTAAATTGACGGCACCTTGACTTCTGGGTCAACTTTGCACTTTTTATTCCAACAGCTGGGATGAATAAGATTATCATCTTTTCTGCAAAATTAATAATCAAACGTTAATAACTAAAAAGATAATATTACTCAATTATGCACGTTTGAAACCTAACAAGATATGATATTGGAAATACTATGTGTCAATATTTTATTAAGAAATATTGTTCCACATTGCTTAGGAGAGGAATGAGTGATCACTTAACATATGTTGGGACCTCTCCACTCATTGCCAATTGGTTTGAGTTGGATGATTCTACATGGTATCAGAGCAGGGCCCATTTCACTCCACGTTAAAAAAAAAATTACAATCCACACCCCACGACAGACCAGCAAAAAGGCTGCACGATGATAAGACCCAAAAAGTGGCCACACGTGATAGACCTCAAATGCGGCTGCACGTGAGGGGGGATGTTAAGAAATATTGTCCTATATTGCTTAGGACAAGAATGAGTGATCACTTTATATATGTTGGGACCTCTCCACTCATTGCCAATTAATTTTGAGTTGGATATTTCCACAGTATTTTAAATGGAATAGTATTAACTAGGGAGGTATTTCATTACAGCTGTACCCAAATCACTCTATACAGCAAAAATACGCAGATGGGACACACCCAAGAACAACTTAAAAAAAAAAAAGGCAAATATGCATGTCTGATTCCTCCATGAACAACTCAGAAGGTTGGTTAAATCCTACCAAGTTTTCAACCTTTCTTCCCTGGTCTCTCCTCCCTATCCCTCCAAAATCTTTCCCCTAAGTTCCCAGGTCATCACCAAATCAGCAATAGAAATCCAAACATCAAGTTCGTCTCTCTCTCTCTCTCTCTCTCTGTTCAAGTCCTCGCTGAAGCACCTCTTGAAACGTCTCTCTCTCTCTCAAGTCCTCTCTCTTGGTTCAAGCCAGTGAAGCCACGCTGCTGCTCTATTTTGTTTTGCCGTTATAGTTCCAAACTGGGCCGCTACAGTGTCCGAACTGGCCGAGACACCAAGACTTACTGGGAACCGGCCAAGACGGCGTGTGATTTTCGTTCCCATCGCTATACCGGCTTGTATCCTTATCGGAGCCTCCAAATCCCAGTACGAACCGGGCGATACAATACAGATCGGTAGATATTTCAAAAGCCTATTCTCCGCTCGTGCTCCCTCTTACTCCGCTGCTCCGCCCTCGTACTGATCTCCTCCTCCTTCCACTTTCTCCGCGGCTCCTCCTCCTCCTTCATTTTCAGCTCCTTGAAAACAATAGATAGTTTCATTGATGAGCTTGTGATTGACAAGTATATAATAAATTGAGGAAACAATACATAATCGCACATGTGCATGCATACATCAATCCACGACTAAAGATGGGAATCGACCACATGACCAAGAGGAGACACACCTTTACTATATCTATGACCAAAGTCTATAAATAAAGCTAAAATACTGTATTTTACCAAAAAGGAAAAAGATAAACGTGGAAGAAGAGAACCACACAAGAAGAACATTTTACAGAGAGTTGACCTGGTATTAGTTTTGCTTTTAATCACTGCCCAACATTTGCAAAGCGGACCATCCAATGAACATATTCCCGCATGCACGGATGGACTCAAGCGAATGATCTCCATGGCTCTTTTCATTTTTCGGCTTCCCGGCCATTCAGTTTCGATTTCGATTTTTCTTATGAATTGTTTTTATTTACTATCATACAAGAAAGAAATTTGATGGGTGTTACGTATAAGAATGGTAAAAACTGATGGGCCGACATCAGGGGCGGAGCTATGTGGGGCCAGGGTCCTCCCCTAATTTCCTATTTTGCAAATTATTTTTAGAAATATTCTTTAAAAAATTATAAAATTTTGAAAATAATAAAAAAGTAAGAACAAGTTTCATTTCGAGAATACTAAATTATGGTGAAAGATCCCTTGAAATGACGATACTGCATTCGTCGAGTCATATGATAACACAACAAAGAGTTAATTAAATAATCATCCAAGTTTTGGACCTTACGTACTTTTTCATCCTATTCACTGTAGGGAATTATGTTTCCATCCTCTTTATATGTGATTTACCATTATTACCCTTGATATTTATATATGTAAAGTTACCAATTAAATTGAGACATAAAGGGGGCATTGATTGCCGTTACATATTTCTAGCGATTGTTACCTAAAATCAAGGTTGGTGATAGCAACAGATTGCCTAAAATTTGTTACCTAAAATCAAGGTTTTTTTTTTTTTTAAAATGGTGGATGATTGAATTTCCTAAAATCATGAGAATATACGAAATGGATACAAAATCAGTGTGATGATATAATTCCTAAATATAGTGCTATGATTTTCCTTTTTTTTTTTTTTTTACCATACTGACTGATCATGGTAAAATAAAAATAAAAATGATAAAAATCATGGTAAAAATATCAAAACAAATCCCAGTTTTATGGTAAAAAATACATAATAACTTGTAAACATGGTAATAATTATTGAGTTAATCTCTTGGATCATGATAAAAAAAATGACAAAAACCATGGTAAACAAAGCCTTACTCTATTGGTTTTTTTTTTTTTTGACTGCTTAGAATCATGGACTCAGAGAAGGAAATGAATCAAGTTCCCTATACGTCAAAATTAGAAACATATTGTAGAGAAACAGGTCGTGCCTCTTCAGCAATAATTGTCAATTTCACACGAATATGCAGCAGGGATGTCGATCTCACTGTCAGTATGCCGAATAGTGAGTCTGAGAGAAACTTTGGAGTAAAAAAGGAACGCAGCAAATTGGTCATAGCAATATTCTCCTCTTCCTGTGAACTGTTCGTAATTTGGAAATGAGAATCTCAGGACTTCATTAAAACCCCTCTTGCTCTAGCATCGGAATCGATTTCGAAATGGACTAGAGGGAGAAGATGGAAGGGCGGGTCAGCGGGTTAGGGATGAAAAGAGAGGAGAGTTGTTAAAGGTGAGAAAGAACAGAGGAACTAGTTTTCAGTATATTTGAAGAATGAGGGAAATGGAAGAGAACTTATAACTAACACTAATTACATGGAGCTTGCGTGGTTCTTTTTTCCTTTTCTACAGTTTATGTACCTAAAATGGCAGTACATGAAAGAGAGAAGAGAAAATAAGGTATAAGAAAAGGATATCTACCATAATGTGTAGAAAGAACTAGTCAAAGCGTAGGCAAACATACCTTTTGCAAAAGTTGTATGGCATTATTGAGATCACCATTCCACGATATGCCTGGCAAGGAGAGATTTGGGGCACTCACGTGTCCCAAAGAGAATGCATCCATACTACGACACAACCGAATGTCCATCTTACTTAGCCGTGGCAATTCTAATGGATGAGTGGAGTTGCAAAACCTCCTCAGATTTGGTAGACCAATAACCTCCAACCTTTCCAATTGAGGGAACTCAACTTCATCCATCGAACATTCACCCATCCCATTCTCCTCTGCAACAATTATTGACAGCATCTCGCAAAACGATATCTTCAGCTCACGGAGTTGTGGGATGCTATTCGTCATGGTAGGTGCAAATACAAATCTCAAGCTATCACAGTTGAAAATCTCTAGAGTCTGAATGTACTTGAATCCCATGGGATCTCTCTTTGAAATATAATTTAATTTGGGTAGACTATATAATTCGACATATTTCAATGAAGAAAAAATCTCTGGGTCTGGTTCATTATAGTACACTTCTTCAAATTCAAAGACTACTTCCAGTAACTTGCAACGTTCAACGGTAAGTCTCCCAAGATTTCGCAGCATTGGAACCAATTGTGATGGAAAAACACAGAGCAGTTTGATGCAGCCATACACTGAAAATTCTTTCAGTTTGGACAATGACCCCACTGAAAGTTGACCATGACCTAGTGTTTCCAGATTCTGAAGCCTGCTGATGTTTAGAACCTCCAGGTTAGGTAATGATACCTGCAAGCAACTCATTTGGTCAGTGCCGTTATCATGTCCGCAATTTATTGCAATTGCAATGGTAATGTATTCCTTTTTATGCAAGTTTATCGAATATGATTAGGTTGGGAACACTTATCCAAACAAGAAAGCATATGGAAATATGAGATCATTATAATGCGTTCTCTTCTTTCATTATAATGCATTCTCTTCGATCTTTTTCTCCTAATTCATAAATTGGGGCCCTAAAATTCATCACCCCTATTTGAGAATCCAATAATTTATCCACAAGTTTTGGCGAAATCTTGGAAGTTATCAATTTTAAGGGTGCTTTCAACATCTCACGTGCTCAAAACGAAAGGTAGGAGAAAAAGAAAAGAAAAAGAAACTAAGGTCTTGGTCAACTGTTGTGGTAATTTTTTTAGCACCTGAACAATTTTATATGTTTGGTCTCTTTACCTGCTGTAGCTTCACCTGCCAAAAAGTTTAATAAAAAACTAAATAATCAGATATCTTACCCCATATATTCACCAGGGAGCCCTTGCCGCTAGCCTTCGCCAGATGCTAAGGTCCCACCGTGTTAATTAGAAGCACTAACGGCCCGTTTGGATGGCGTATTAGTTTTGGAGGAATTAAATTGTAAGGGGGATAAAATAGTCAGGTGATTAAAGAAGAGACTTAAACTTAAGCATTGAGCAAATAACTCTTCCGTACTTATTCATCGAACCAACCACAAGGTGGTTTGTCTGACTTGGTAAGGCAAACTAGAGTTGCCTTTCATGCGTTCATTTTTTTTCGTCAAATTATCAACACATAGAATTTGACACATTATTAGCTAGTGATTTTCAAACTTAGATTGTGTCTCTGCAAAAGTTTATTGATCAAGTTACCTGCTCACCGCCTATATGACTGGTGACATAAGATCAATGATCTTGACAATTGAAAGGTTAATTTGCAATATTGTCAACTCTAAATAAATTCTCTTTTGCCTCTGTCCATATTGTAATAGATACCATTGCCACAAAGTGTTGGAAGTTCAACACTATCATCTGTGTTCATGCTCTGTTTACAAAAAAAATAAAAAATTTCTCCGGTGGTGAATGATAGAAGTTACTTAAACTGAAGTGTTCAAAATAATGAATTGCGACGAAGATTTGAAGGATTAATGAGTTATTTTGCAAGCTAGGATAATCATAGAACACATTAACAGGGAATAGGCTATAAATGTTACATCTATAGAGAGTGCTACAGTTCGCTAGCTTGAAAAGGGGCATATGGTATGCCCCATTACATATTTTTCCAAGGGAGTGTACGGTGCGCCCCATTATGTACTTTTTGGTACTGGTTACGTATGATTTTTGAACTTCTTACCAACGGTTATGAGTTTTCAAAATTCACTATTCACGTCAAAAGTCTTTTTACGTATAATTTTGGTACTTGTTACGTATGGTTTTGGTACTGTTA
Organism: Gaultheria prostrata; assembly: GCA_036023075.1. Taxonomy (NCBI): domain Eukaryota; kingdom Viridiplantae; phylum Streptophyta; class Magnoliopsida; order Ericales; family Ericaceae; genus Gaultheria; species Gaultheria prostrata. The sequence goes on along the minus strand of JAXBDA010002266.1, from coordinate 8,074 downwards.
TGGGTGTTAAAAAAAATTCACTATTCACGGTAACGTCGCAAAACATGTGTAACCGGTACCAAAGTATGTAACAGCTAACATAAACATAAGTAAACGGGGCGTATGGGTATGCTTCTTGTTGGTTTTTTCTTCAATAGCTCAGAATCATGGACTCAAAGGCAAAGACGAGTTTCCAAAACATGAAAATTAGGAACATGGTAGAGAAAGCAGTTGTCCCTGCCTCTTGAGCAATAAAAGTCAATTTGGAAGGAATAGCATGGGGATGTCAATCTCATTTGTAGTACTGAGGGATATTATACGCCTTCATGGGCGGGGATGAGTAGGGGGCCTGGGATCCCCCATATTTTTTAAAAAATTTACAAATACTAAATATACCATCATTAGTATAAAAAATCTTGAAAATATATATTTTAATTTGATATTTTTAATAATTAATATAATTCTACATTGTTATGTAATTTTTTCTCAATTTCTTTCATAGATGAAAATAATTACACATGGGTATTGTAATTGTCGATAGTAAAACAAAATAATGTTCTATTAAACACAGTAATGTACTAACCAAGCAACACGATCGATATGCTGAGTAAATTTTCAGTTGAAAATACTTTTCTTAAAATTCAGGCTATGATGCCTTGCATCCAAGTTGAAATGACTTTATTAATTTTGTAATAATACTTTTCTTAAATGTACATTTTTCCATCTCCTGGTGCTTTCACATACTGAAATAGTGAAACGTTTATTAACGCAAGACTCGCTGGCATATCTATTAGTTAGGTACAAATAAAAGGACTCTAAACAAGTTTTGAGTAAACTATTTGTAAATTTGGATAAATCTTACGCTAAAATTTTGTATGAGTTACCAGCTCAGTAGCTCATAGCCTATATGGTACGGAAATGGGTAATGTATGGTGATGGTTAAAGAATAACAATCATTTTGAGTATCTCCAATTCTTAACCATTTTTTAACCATATTTGGGTGAACCTTTTAAATCAAAAGGTTCATCTAGGTATGCCATCTCCAATGCTATACACTTTTTCCTACCCAGATCCAGTGTTGCTCAAGTTTTTCATCCAATATATGGGTCAAAATGACACATTAGTAACTAGGAAAATGCTACAATACACATCCTTATTTGGGTATGTATCATATGCACCCCTATAAAAGATACAAATCGATTATCTCTTATTAATAAAAGTTACGAATTTTTTGTATAAAAGTTACCAGACACACCAAATGTGATAAATCATAGAAAATGTTATGGATCATATTGCTGAAAAGTTATGAAACAATAAAAAATGTTACCATTGTCAATGAGGCTAGGTGGCACAATATAGACGATCCAATAGGTGCATATGATACACACATTTAATTGGTATGTATTGTAGCCGTTCCCTAGTACATAATAAGCAAGTGAAAAGAGTGTTGAGAAAAATGGGTAGGGATTTGGGTCCCCAAATTTGGGGAAGAAAAATGGTAAACCTCAAAATGGGTACTGAAATGGGTACGGAATTAGAGATGAGTTTTTAAGATTTTTGCTCAGATTTTGGTTTTGGGATTAAAAAAAAAAATGTTAAAAGGATCGAAGATGTGGCATAATTTTAAGTAGATTTTTCTTTATTTTATAAATTTCAACTGTTTCCCTTTCAAATTGGGCAAAGCATGTACTTGTATTCCTAGCAATATACTAGCAATCACAGCATTTCTTTTCTTGAAACTTTAACAAAGAAAAAGGAAGAGAAAAAATGGCATACCTTTTGGGGAAAAAGATAATGGAAGCTGACAAAATTGTCATTCTGCTCTGAATTTGAAGGCAGATTATTGTTGTTGTGGAAAAGGCTGTTTCTTAGATCTCGAAGTCGCAGTTCTTTCAATTGAGGCAGATCAATCTGGTTAATCCCTCTACAGAAACCTACGAGGGACGGTAGATAATCAAGGCACAGTATCTCCAACTTTGGGAACTCGATTCTCTTGGGTGCAACATGCACATCTTCTCCTTGCTCCTTCCAAATAAAAACTTCTTCCATCTTATAACAGTCCAGTATGGTAAGACTTTTGAGTTGAGTGAGACCTCCTACAATTGGTTGCTCGAAGAGATTTTTCAATCTTTCACACTGTTCGATTTCAATTTCAGTTAGTTGTCCAAAAGAACCCGCTGGAACTGGGCCGCGGCATATCTCTCTTAAATTATGCAACCATTTGAGAGACAATTTCTCCAAGATAGGGAAAACATCAGTGGCATTAGGTGGCTGTCGGACCGGATTTATTGTATGGGCAAGACATTCTGGTGTATCACACTTATCGATATGAAGATACTTCAGTTGTTGGAGACTATCAACCCCATACGGGAGTAGTAACTGAACCAGATCATTGCTTCCTTTTATGAGAATTAGACAATCACTACTCCTTAAGAGTGTATCAATCCCTCCACGACCTGCAGAGGTATCCCAATTCCACTCGCTGATCATCAATTGCCTTTCATATGGGATGTTCAACCGTCTTTTATATGGGTAGTTCCATGCATCCTCCTGGATAATCTTATATTTTTTCAGTTCTCCAAGTCTTGGGAGTTTTGGCACAACTACATGCTTTTTTATCTTGATTTCTAAAGTGTTTAAATAGGATAGGGATTCTAACTCTTTAAGGCTTGTGTTTCCCCCTTCTTCCTGGCCTTCTCCTTCCCAATCCTTAAAATAACTGTCAAAGACGTATAGTTCTTCCAAATGAACTAGGCATGATATGACGCCTGGCGGTATTTTGTTCAGTGACCAAGTGCCTTGCAGATCTAACAACCTTAGGTTAACCAATTCCCTTATTTCTTCTGGTAGCTCCTTGATTTTGGAATTGCGAAAGCTGAGGATTTCAAGATTTAGTAGGTCTCCAATTGCACGCACATTATCCAACATGCCACAAAATCCTTCAAGAGCCAACGTAGTAAGATTCTTCAAGGGCTGAAATGTTAGGATGCCACGAAAAAAATTAAGTTCCAAAACTTTGAGTTTTCCCATCCCCTCAAAAAAGTTGGGTGGTAGTTTCTCAAGTTTGTGACATCGTAACATTAAAAACTCCAGATTTTGGTACGTCAATCCTTCAGGAAGCTCTTTAATTTTTTCCGATATCACCGAGATGGCAATACAATGCTCATGTGTGACCGTCTTTGGCCACTCAGATAATGCACCATGGCTTACTATAGCCCATTTATCTTTATACACAATAGATATACCCATATCGCGCACGACATCATGCACTTTTACACATTCTCCCTTTTCACTGTCTAGCAGTAAATAACGGCTCTTTAGATCATCCACAATAAGAAAAATTTGACGCCTTACTTTTGTCATTTCATTAATTCCATCAATAAGTGATAGCCCATATCCGTATCTCGCCAAATCTTCTATACGAATGTTCTCATCCTCTTGAAATAAGCAGCAAAGCAAAAACAGACGCTTAGCTTCATTATCTTCTAAATATTCGTAACTCAGCTCTAGACGTGAATACAAACACTTGTCCGCCGGAGTGCTACTTGCATGAGTGAGCCGATCAAGCATGCCTTCCCATATCTCCTTAGTGGCATTTCTCCCACTTTTTTTCGAAAGTGCACTACCAATAAGTACTAGAGCAAGAGGTAAACGTCCACATTCATTCACTATCTGTTTTGCTATGGGTTGCAAGTCCCAAGCTTCAGCCGAATCACCGGTTTTCTCCCTGAATAGTGACCATGCTTCGTCTTCCGACAAGACTTCAAGAGGGATTTCCTTTTTAGTTCGTATATTATGCCATAGATCTTGGGTCCGCGACGTATAAACCATTTTGAAATTCTTATTAGCACCTTCCAAAGGAATTCCCATGGCCTGTAGGTCAAATTCTTCCCAAACGTCATCCAGTATAATAAGGACTTTCTTGTTATCCTGTAGAAGTCTCTTACGTAGGAGAGCAGCTTTTACTATCGGGCTATCCCTGTCACCAAGTTTCAAACTAAGCATGTCTGCAATGCAAGCTTGAACATTGGTTAGGTTTGGCTCTTGGCTGACAATGGCCATTGCAACTTCGTCAACGTGTTTATCTTCTTTTGCTCTTTTTGCAACTTCATTCACCATAGTTGTCTTGCCCACACCTCCCATCCCACAAACCCCTATCAAGTTGATCTCGTCATGCTTTATAGCATTAAAGATCGCTTCCATGTTGAGCCATCGAGACTCAAACCCCGTAAAATCTCTGTTGGGTATGGTCTCCTTGCTAATAGGAGGCGGGCTGTAGGACGTTTGAGTATAGGAGACGCCGTCAGCCTGAAGTTTAACGACAACCTCAGTCTTCTTCATTGCTTTTCTGCTTAGTGAGTAACGAAGTTTGAGATTGGGGCACCACCCATTCAAACACCCTTCCTTAACTTTGGGCTTCTCTTGGGTAATTCCCTCAACCTCACTTGTGACCTCACTCGCACTTCTGAGCCAAGCCTCAACAGTAGGATCAATTATTCTCGCATTTGCGCGGCCATTGTCCACCCCCAACTGCACCCCTTGTCTTGTCCTTTGAAACATCTCCAATTGAGATTCAAGTTCTTTAAAGTTCCTATCGAAGCAACACATGTATTTGAATTGTCGCTGTATTGGAGCCACCAAATAATCTCCAACTTTCCCCAGAACAGTTTCCCCAATTTTCCCCAAACAGGTAAGAACAAATGCTTCAGCCATCTCACTAAGTTTGATATGTTTCCCAATTTTTTTTTGGTTTTCTTGATTTTTTTTGTTTCGATTTTTCTCCTTTGGTATTCGGAAGAAATCAAAGAAAATGAAAGATGGAAAGCCAAAGGACAACAAGAAGGATAGAAAATTGAAAGATCGAGCTGAAAATGAAAGTGAAGGATACCGGAATGGAACAGGAAAAAGCAAGATTAATAACCAAAAGAGACAACAAATGAAAGCAAAAAACAGATACGATTTCAGGCCTAGCTACAAGTCAACGCAAGAACACACAACAAGAGAGAGAGAGAGAGAGAGAGAGAGAGAGAGAGAGAGAGAGCAGATCACCAGAGGAACAAACCGAAGCAAGGAAAATGAGCAATCACTTCAAAGGTTTGCTTCCACCGAACCAAGTATCAGCAGACGAGGGAGACTCTGAGCGAGTGAGAGAGAGGGCAAGAGGAGAGAGCAACGGGCACAAGTTTCAGAAAGTAGAGATAGACTGTGTGGATTCCCTAAGCAGCTTAATGACAATTGGCCAGTTGGACTTACCTCCCCCTCTCCCTTGATCATCTAACGTTTTTTTCTTTTCTTTTTTTACGTCATTAATTATACTATTTCATAGGGAATAAAAATACTAGCATTTTGGGTTTTTTCTTTAGATCTCAAAGCAAATTTGAAACTATGATTAGAGGAAGAATGTTAAGGTTTCAAGTGTGAAGTTGCCAAATTGCCACATTAGTCTTTAAAAAAAGATTGATACGTCCAAATTTGAAGCAAAGTTTGGATATGCTCCAAGTAGCAAATTTTTTACCCTCTAATATGGGTACACCTTATGACCTTAATATTATGGGAAATTCCACCCTTGTGTCCAATTTTTTGCCTGTGGCTGTTAATTTCTAGACCGCTACGGCCGCTTCAAATACTCTAGTTCTAAATAATCAGAGAGTAACAACTCATTTAAGATACGAGTTTAAGTAAAGATGTGAAGTGATTTTTGTGAGTTTTTTATTTTATTTTATTTTTCCCTCACATGGGATTTAACTCGTGATTCAAGCAAGTGCTGAAAAGGCCCTTACGTATCGTGTCCGGAGATTGTTGAATTTATGATTCCAACTTCGTTGGTAAGGTTGGAAAAATCCTATAGTAGTTTGTTGAAAAATGAAAGAGGTGGGGTCACATCGGATCCCTATTCCATTCAATATAGTAGTGACACCTAGACTATTTTAGAATTAACATCCAAGATCATTTTAACTTCGTAAATGAAACGGAGAGATGCTAGGAACACAACTATCTAGACACAACACCCAACACAAGCCCTCACGTACGTACACGAGGGTCTCATGTCATAAATGTGTGTGCGACCTACATGTATGTGAGGATTGTTTTCGGTGTTGTGAAACTGCGTCATTTTGATCAAATATAATTTAATTTATTGGAGTATTTCCTAAATTAAACAAAATTCCGCTCTTTTTATTAAACTTGCTAAATTAACCTTTTGTTGTAGTTATTCGGGTAATGATTAAATAAAAATAAAAATGCCTTTGTTTCTTCAAAACCCAAACTACAACGTATGCTTAACATTGATTCAAGAAAACCATTGTTTTTTCTTCAGAAATGATTTACTACTATTGTTTTAGATAGAAATATCACTCGATTACTGAAACATAAGGTTTAAGAGATTGTTATCCTATCTGACGGTTGGAATTTTGTGATTTGATTATTACTAGTACATATAGTAAATTTTTTTTCACACACCAATAAAACTATACGTTGAAAGCATTTTAACTTTTTTTTTATAAATCACCAAACTTCCAAAAAAGATTGTACTTTGTGAACTATAATCGACTATTTTATGCTTGTATCAGTCTCATGTTTTATTTAAACTGTTGCATTTGTTTTCCTTTGTTCGGATAATTTAGAAAGTCAAAATGATCTCGGCCATTCATTCTAAGTGCAACTATCATATTGAATGGATTGGAGATCTCCGTAGAAGACATGGTTCCTCAATTTTCTTCTCCCTTTTTTAAGAAAGGAGTAGGCCATAATGTTAAATATTGGATTAATTGATTGCTGAATTTTCTCAAAATTCACATCTAACTACAATTTTCATTTTCAAACAACCAAAGTTTTAGTAGTAATTGTTAAATAATTGTATTTGCTTTCACCAGTTGGCCCTTCCCCACTCCCTCCCTCGATCAATAATTACCTAATTATATTAGCTTTCACCAGTTGGCCTTTGCCCACTCCCTCTCTCCCTCGATCAATGATGAAACAAGTGGAGGACAGGAGGATAGAAAAATAATGATCACATTACTAAAAGCTTAGTTTGAAAGCAAATGAAGGATAAAAAATTAGATCATCAATTGTAAACTAAGCAAAACCCATCCCCACAAGTAATCACGAAACCAACTACCCTAAAGATAGAAAAAAGCACGAAGATTCCTAATAAATGACAATATTTTAATAGGGCTCTGCACTGGCCAAATCGGCTAACTGGAGTCATATCTTCCCACGCCTGAATCCGGTTTGGGCCACTTTTTTTTTTCTATACGTTGCTTAGTGATATCTTAAGCGATTTGTCGTGTAAAATTGAGAAAAACAAGAAAACGATAGGGGAATAGGGCTCATTTCACTCAACTGGCGCTTAGTGATATCTTAAGCGATTTATCGTGAAAATTGAGAAAAAAAGAACTGATATGGGAATAGGGCTCATTTCACTCAACCGGCGCCTAAACCGGCTAACTGGAGCCATAATTTCTTACCGTGAATCCTATTTTGCCTATTTTGCATTAGCATTAGGGCCTAACTATCATCATTGCAGTAATGATGAGCTTCATAATTAATCTACCTCATGATTGATTAAAGTTGCACAGTGGCTCACTATATGACAATCAAGTATGAAAATAGACAAACACACAGTTGTTCAAGTAAAACCACCTTTGCAATGCTGAAGAAAGGGAGTAAGAATCACAATCTGACAAATTTAGGATCCGTGTTTCTTGATCAAAAATATTTTACTCTTCTTTCCTTGTTTTGCAAGAACAGGAAGAAAAATAAAGGAAGTGTTTATTCCCGTTTTGGAGCAAATACCAAAGGCACGAGCGCAGTTGTCGAGCACGGGCATGCCAGACTTGATTGCAGTCCGATTTGCGTAAGAGGGCTGCGTGCCTCTTCTAACTTCGTATGTAGCGATTGCGTGTGACCCAAAGGGTGAGGCCACAGTGAGGTTCGTAGTTTGCCTCAACGAAGATGACTTAAAAAAAGAAAAGGAAAAATGGGGATGGCCAAACTGATTATAGTGGAATGGAATACTAATATAGGATAGACTAACTAATAGATTGACGACGGTAAAATAAGGTTCAAATAAGTGTTTCTATATCATCTAGGAAGA
>JAXBDA010002265.1:0-44304 GCA_036023075.1 Gaultheria prostrata | reverse complement strand
AAGACTTAAAACTAAAACTAAACTAAAAAGAAGGAGAGAGGAGAGGGAAAGAGAGAGGGAGAGATATATACAACACACTCTTTCTCTCACAAAATATCCTAAAAGCAACTTAAAGTAGAAGTTTCCAAGGGTCTGGGTATCGATACCAACCTTCAATTTTTCCCACGTAGCTCTTTGGTATTGATACCAAGTAGTGGGGTATCGATACCCGATGCGCTGGACTTTTTCGGGCACAAACTGACACTTTGGTATCGATACCAATTAGTGGGGTATCGATACCAATGTCTTCGGGCAGATTTTTTACCCAACTTCGCGGGCACGCCCCGGCTTCGTCCGAACTCAAAATGCGGCGTTTCTTGAACCGTTGGAAAGCTCTATGAGTCTACTTTCAAACCCAATTGATCTCATTGTCATGGCCTTTGTATCTTGAGAGCTATGAGCATTTTCCTATCAATGTGTTGGATTTTCTCGAGGCTCATAGCTCCAGATTTCTTGTTCCTTTGTTGCGGGCCTTCCTTGAACCTTCCAAAGCTCATTGAGTCGACTTTTAAGCTTCGATGATTGTCCTCTATGGTGTTGAGGGACCTTGGGTACTTCCGGATTCCACCGGGAGTCTTTGTAAGCCTTTGGAAACGGATTTAGCCCTCCGGCTTGATCTTGTGTTCTCTTATCTTCCCGAGCCTTAGCCACATCTTCATTTCTTGGCTCTCGAGGCTCGGTGGTGGAATGTCATGGGCACGTGGCCCTTGGAACTTTGGGACGCTTCCCAATGTGCTCTAAAACGCACTTATTCGCTCGAATGTACCTGAAACCTACAAAACGCACCTTGCACAACATCAATCATATAAAGGCGTTAAAGCGCGTGCATGTGTGATCTAAATGAGCTAGATGAGCCCGGATACGTACAATATTAGGGGCTCATCATATACCGTGTGTACTCTTTTTCCTTCGCCAAAGGTTTTTCCCATTGGGTTTTTCTTGGCAAGGTTTTAATGAGGCATACGTTCAGGATTTTGTCATCCAGGGGGAGTGTTGTGAAATTAATGGATGACAAAAGTTCCCAATGATTGGAGCCATAAGTTCTTGTAGACACCCCAATTTGAAAATTCTCGGACATCTTTAAATTCCCCGATGATGATAAGAAACGCCGGGGAAACATCTTGAAACAATACCCTTAAGCCGTCAGATCGATCCCCAATGATGATGTGCCTCGGAAGCTCTGAACAAAGGTCTTTGTGCTTAAAACCCAAGGAAAATCTCTTCAAAACAAACCCTAATCTACACCATCTTCTAGTACATTAAAAACCCTCTTTATTGATATATAAATGCTTCAATCCATTTTGAAATGAGGGAGATATGAGGATTTTACCAAAACGACTCTTTTTCCGACCACCTGAGGGTAAAATTGTCATAGATTTTGATGTACAAATTATTTTGTTTCCAAACGACTTGGGCTAGAAATTAGACTTAACAAGCTTTCCAACAGTACCAACCACGCGCAAAACGGAGTTCGGTAGCACCCCGGACGGCTCTGCGAAGTTTGGTCTGTTCACGGTAGAAGTTAAGTGTGCCTTATGGTACACTTTTGAAAAATTGAAAAAAAAATCCACTTCAACCGTACGGTGGACATAGTTGCACCGCACGGTGCAGCTAAGTGTGTCGTACGGTACATCTTCTTCAGCCCGCGAATGACCAGCAGCTCAGTTTCGGTTGGTAAACACGAAATTGGTTTCTTGAAGAGGGAAAAGCCTACTCCTTAGCTCGCAAACCTTGCATGTAGAACCTCATTTGCGTGTGATTCCATCGGGTTCCCTCGCCTATTTAAACCGAACCTCGCTATCGGTTAAAGCAGAGAAAAAACCTCCACAGAAAATTTCCAGAGAACAAAACTCCATGAAAAGCTTTTGCTTGAGTTCTGTCAATGAGCTCCATTCTACCCATTACCACTACTCATCACCTCTATAAATCAATCCTATGTTCCACTCTAAATCCAAGACTCATAAGCCGTATTCCGCCATTACCATTCTCGGCCATCTTCAACCTTGCCAAGTCTTTAAACTGACGGTCCTTTTACTATACTGAAGTTAGGAGTAGCAATACAAGAGGGTAAATCCAAAGTGCAAGAAGGATATTTGTTCCAAAAATCCATCCCGAAGGTATAATTTTTTATTCTTCGCCGAAATTCGCAACTTTGGTGTTTCAAGGGGTAATCCTTAAATTTGCTCTCTTTGATTCATTTATATCTTAAAGGAATGATTTTTTTATCAAATAAACTCCCTATTTTGAAAACCATTTTCATTCCAAGTCCTTATGTCAAAAACTAAAATTTCAAAATTTTTCAAAGGCCATATGTACCGTGCGGTACAAGTATTTCCACCGTGCGATACGACCAAGAGTGCCGTACGGCACAACTGGCAAAAACTATTTTCCATGCTCTGTTTTCCTATCCTGGTGCTCTGTTTTATGTATTTTCGTAATTTCTTTTATTACGGTTAACCCCATGTTATTTCCTTTTATTATTGTTATCCCCCTTTACTTCTTTTATCATTATCATGTTTATTTATTCGTTATATGATTAAAGTTTTGTGATAATTGTTTTTCCAAAAATCCCACAAATGTTTAGTAAAGACCGGATATTTCCCGGGCGCGCAGGTTGTTTTTTCAAATAAAACCTTCCCCGCTCGTAACCTGGCTCCCGAATCCAAATCTCTATTTTTCGCAAACCAAACTCATTTTTCCAACGGCAAAAGAGTCATTATTTTCTTAAAATGATTTCTCGGTTACCAAACATTTTCCAAAGAATTAAACCCCGGGTGGCGACTCTAAAAATTCTTTTCCCCAAAACTGCCCCGTTTTCAAAACAAAATACAAAAAGTGGCACCGTCCACAAAATGGCGACTCCGCTGGGGATTTAAATTAATCTTTATTTTTTATCTTTTACACTTGTGAAACGACCCCCGAAGCTTGTCAAAACGAAATTGATTCGCGCTATCAAAGGAAGGAATGGTGGACTAATAGGGCCTCGCTCGGCCATCCTCCCTGGAGTTTTTTGGGTTGTTTGCTTGTGTACAATTATCAAAATACGGATTAATTTAAGTGAGCCAAACTTGAAAAATATTTGTGCGATTTTGAAAACTATTTTATTGCCGAACGTTTGCATTACACGTGCATCGATGTTGGATAAGCCCCGCTGCTGCGTCTTGGTTACCCTACCCAGCTCGCTGGTGTTAGGACATCCCAAGATGCTCAACAACCCTGGACGATGATGAGTCAGCCTGCCGCTTTGACCTTTGTCATGCAGTACACTTGGCACTGGAAGGCAAATATTGGCACTAGTCTGGGGAACCCCTCTAAACCAAAACCGGCATTTACATATAGAAAACCATAGAACTTTCCAACCTATAACAGGGCCCACAGGTTAAGGTTATGTGCTTATATCATGTTATGTGTTTACTGCTTTTTCACGTATATACTATCATTCTGCATGCACTTTAGCATAAATATTTTTGTTAGTCGAACCTTAAATTGTCACCTTTCCCGTGGTCTTAAGAGGTTGCCTTCCCCGATGAAGAGTCGTGCATTTCAATGCACGTTGTTTATATCGCATAGTCCTTAGGAAAATGAGACTACGGATAATCAAGATGGCCTAAAATCTTCAATAACTCTTATCAGTGGCCTTAACTGAGCTTAAGAGTAATCAACCTCATTTATGAGGATGTTTATTCTAGCATCCTGATGAGAGATTATTAAAGAACTTAGTCCATTTTCAGATTCTTCCAAAGTCTTGTTTTCCAATTCAAATGATACATTGTCAAAAGAAACACTGAGGATCGGGGCATTCTTTTTAGGGCCGTCTTCCCATAGTTTAGGAGACTTTAAATCTTTGTAGTTTGAAACACCTCCAGTGTCAGTCGTGCTCGAACGGCTTCCTGAGATCCGGACTAGCCTTAAACATTTTTATCCGGATTTCAACAGCCTTATTGCTCTATCTTGGATGGTCACGAAAATTGATTGGCTCTGGTTCCAACACACAGGAACTAAACCTACCGAGTAGCGACCTACCCATGGTTGTTGAAAGCACTTTCTGAGACTTAGGGTGACATACATGACGACACAAACACGACATTCTCATTTTCAAAATAAAACAAGCATGGACACTTCTGAGTTCAATTTTGCTTTACTGTCAATTCCCAGCCGTTAAGCCAAATAATAAACTTTATCCTTTTGAAGTCGAATTTTCAGGACAAGGATTGACCCGGCCTAAACCCCAGACAAATCCCGACAATCAACATACATGGAAGTTCAGGCTGAAATCAAGGAACTCAATATATAAAGCTGTGGGCAACCTAGGCGACCAAATCACTCAGCTCATGGTCATGGTGCAAGATGTTTGTTACCATCTCCTACCAATCAAGGAGAACCCCAAACGATCCAGAAAACCCCGGAAATAGCCTTTGAGGGGTAATCCTTAAATTTGCTCTCTTTGATTCATTTATATCTTAAAGGAATGATTTTTTTATCAAATAAACTCCCTATTTTGAAAACCATTTTCATTCCAAATCTTAATGTCAAAAACTAAAATTTCAAATTTTTTCAAAAGCCAATTGTACCGTGCGGTACAAGTATTTCCACCGTGCAGTACAACCAAGAGTGTTGTACGACACAACTAGCAAAAACCATTTTCCATGTATTATGTAATAAACACGCGCTTTTCCAAATCTGTTTTATGCATTTTCGTAATTTATTTCATTACAGTTAACCCCCTGTTGTTTCCTTTTATTATTGTTATCCCCTTTACTTCTTTTATCATTATCATGTTTATTTATTCGTTATATGATTAAAATTTTGCGATAATTTTTTTTTCAAAAATCCCACAAATGTTTAGTAAAGACCGGGTATTTTCCGGGCGCGCGACGTGCTTTTTCAAATAAAACCTTCACCGCTCGTAACTTGGCTTCCAAATCCAAATCTCTATTTTTCGCAAACCAAACTCCTTTTTTCAACGGCAAAAGAGTCATTACTTTTTTAAAACGGTTTCTCGGGTACCAAATATTTTCCAAAGAATTCAACCCCAGGTGGCGACTCTAAAAATTCTTTTCCTGAAAACCGCCCCATTTTCAAAACAAAATACAAAAAGTGGCACCGTCCACAGTTCTTCAGCGAATTAAGTTTACAAATAGTAAACATGGTTGTAACAGTAACGTAGCGTATTAATTATACGTTTCGATACTTAATTTACTCCTATAAAGAGACAGGAGGTAAATGGAAATGAATAAGAAAAAGAAATGAGAATCCGATTGATCTGGTAGATCAATTGTGTATTACATGTATTGTGTTTGTCTCGTCTTTCTGTTATCTTTATTTGATCCTTAATTTTACAACAGCAAATTTTTTTTCTTTTCATTTACTTTTATTTCATTTCACTTTTCCCATGACTAACTTTCCAGCACAATATTTTGGACAAGTGAACAGAACCCTAAACTCAAATTTTCTCATACTAAAGAACATAACGAGTTTTACAAAATGAACAATTTTAGAGTCTTCGTTAGCATGACAATGAGCCCACAAAGCCAAAATTGGACCGGACTGGATGGGAGTGACCCTGAACAGGTCCAGGACCTCGGTCCATGTTTTACAACGTGGTCTTCTTCGTCGAGATTTCTCCCGTTTGTTCTTTGGGCTATGTACGGGCCGGTCAGAAAAGCGCGTGTTTATTACATCGAGGTCCAGCAAAAAAAAATTTGTACCACTGAGGTAAAAATATCTTTAAATGGCAAAAATGCCCTTTCCTAGTTCTACGCGTGCGTGTTTTTTCCGCTTACCCCGCTCCACTTGACTCTTCACTACCAATGTAAGTATGCGTGTTGATTCCTGACCGTGACAGGTGAGAAGAAACACAAAGTCACCATCCCATTTGACCTTACATGACATGTGTCATCCTCCCATTCGTTCCATCTCCTCCGTTGGGATCCGTAAATAATGCAAACTGTGTTTCTTGTGGGAGTCAAGTGTATAATAATGGGAAAACAATCCCAAAATATCTACTTACTTCTTTACTCAAACCTCTACTGTATTGAGTTTTACTCAAATTTTTACCCATATTTTTTGCAAGCATATTTCTCTCCTCTTAAATTTACAATAATGTCATTAACGAAACATTTACACAAATTTGTGCTTGGATTTGAATTGCTCCGTTTAAGTGTTTGATTCAATAAGGCCTTTACTCAATTTTTTCCACTATTAAATCGGAAAGAAAATTGGGTGTAAGTAGGGTACTATGTGGCGCCTATCACAGCGGTCCTGATTTTGAGTGTATTTACATATTGGATTATCCGGATTTTGAATTTATTTAAAATCTAAACCATTCAAAACACTTTTAGACGGTTGATATTTGCGATAGGTACCGGCATGTGGTAGCCGTTTGACACCCAAGTTTTTCTCCTAAATTTGAGTAAAAAGTTGGAGAGAAGCTTTCAACTTGGGGTTCACTCCTGGTTGTTTTCGCCCCGGTCCCATTCCGAAGAGTAAGAAAGAAACAGGGTCCAGATAAAACCGACCAGGACTCGCTTTTCAATCTACTGCTTCGGTTCAACTTCGAATCTTCGATCGACTATTCTCTCTCTCTCTCTCTCATACATACGCGTATTTGCAGGCACGAGCACTCGTCTCTACGCATATATCGATTCAGGATCTTTTTTAGGTTTTACGCGGAATTAGGGAGAAAATCTTCGAAACATTTTGCAGCAGCTAATCTTTTTCTGAATTTCCAATGGGGAAGAACGAATTCTTGACACCGAAAGCAATCGCGAACCGAATAAAGGCAAAAGGTCTCCAAAAACTCCGTTGGTACTGTCAGATGTGCCAGAAACAATGCCGGGACGAGAACGGATTCAAGTGTCACTGCATGAGCGAGGGCCACCAGCGTCAGATGGAGGTCTTCGGCCAAAACCCTAACCGTATTGTCGACGGCTACACAGAGGAGTTTGAAACCTCTTTCCTCGATCACATGAAGCGCAGCCACCGATTCAGCCGTATCGCCGCCACCGTGGTGTACAGCGAGTACATCGCTGATCGCCACCATGTTCACATGAATTCGACGCAGTGGCCGACTTTGACCGATTTTGTTAAGTATCTGGGGCGTGAGGGGAAGTGTAAGGTGGAGGAGACCCCGAAAGGATGGTTTATTACTTACATTGATAGGGATTCAGAGACCCTTTTTAAGGAAAAGATGAAGAGTAAGCGAGCAAGGTCGGATTTAGTGGATGAGGAGAAGCAAGAGAGGGAAATTAGGAAGCAAATTGAAAGGGCAGAACAGTTCATAATACCGAGTGGGACGGCAGAGGCTGAGCTCATCAAGCCATTCGAGAAATCACATAATGGTGAGAAGATTGTGATTAGCTTGGGTTCGTCATCGTCGTCTTCTAAACCTGTTTTCAAAGAAAAAGTTGGGAATTCTAAGTTGGTTTTTGAAGAACCAGAGATTGAGAAAGTTAAAGAGAATAATGGCAAGTCAGTTAAAACTGGGGTTGGGAGTAGGTCGGCATTGGATGATTTGATGGAAGAGCAAGAGAAAGCAAAGGAGCGGATCAATAGGAAGGTTTACTGGTTGTGTGAGGGTATCATTGTGAAGGTCATGAGCAAGAAGTTAGCTGAGAAAGGGTATTATAAGCAAAAGGGAATTGTTCGGAAGGTTATCGATCGGTATGTTGGGGAGATTCAGATGCTTGAGAGTAAGCATGTGCTTAGGGTTGATCAGGAAGAGCTTGAAACAGTGATTCCACAAATTGGGGGGCTTGTCAAGATAGTTAATGGGGCTTACCGTGGATCGAATGCACGCTTGTTAGCAGTGAATACAGACAAGTTTTGTGCCAAGGTCCAGATTGAGAAAGGAATATACGATGGGAGGGTGCTTCAGGCTGTTGAATACGAAGATATTTGCAAAGTTAATCTGTGAGATTTCTCATATAGAAGTAGATGATGAAATCTCCTGTTCTTCTCTAGTGGAATTTTCGGGTTGGTAATCAAGCGAATTTTAAAGAAATTAGTATCATAGACCGTTGCAAATATTTGTATCTGTCATTTTATCTTTCAAGGCCTCAAGGCTATTGTGTTTCTCCCCCCATGCATAGTGTGGTGGTTTTGAAATTGCAAGTAAGTGAGATCACATGTTTTAACTTACCCTGTTCTTTTTCAATCATATGTCTCATGTCCCTCAGCATACTACTTGGCTTAATGAGGCTCGGGAGTATTTTTGTTCATACAGAACTTTTGATAATCCGTTCTCTTTCAAAGTGATATTATTGCTCGAATATTCATTGGCAAAGTTGGCCTTGCATTTTCTGCTCACCTGTTTTTATTCAAGTTTCACTACTTATTAGACGGCTTTGTGTATAAGTATTTTGTGGATTGCATAATGCACAACCTTGGTTATCAGTACTTAGTTGACGTATTGATTGTGTGCATGTCAGTATGTTAGTATTAGTGCCAATTACATGCTTTTGTGAATGCATGTACAGCCCAGACAGTCAGTATGGCCGTTGCCAACTTCAATACATTACATACCCTGCATGCCTTTTCTATGTGGTACTGCCTTACTGGTAGTTGCTGATTTTGACCCCGACCCTTGAGAAAAGAACAGTTTACCGACTATTATAACTCGTGAAACTTTATTTTTGGTGACTTTTGAATCTCAAAGTTCATCGATCATGATCTCGGTTTTTTTTCTTTCTTTCTTGGTTCATCAGGAGGCCATAGCCTGGCAGATTTTTTTACCGACTATTACATATCGTAATGGATACAAATGTTGGGTTCGGGTATTTGCCTTAGTATCGGATTTATTGAATTTTCCTTTCAAGGCTATGTGAACACAGCAGGATACTGAAAATTAGTACTACACAACTGCTATTTTCTAGCTTAAAACGATGTTTACTAGCTGTCTTAGACATTTTTTTTATGCATATTATAGGTGTTCTATACATAGCTCGTGAGAAATTTGAATTAGAAAATATGCTGTTAAATGATCGTCCAAGTAAACATGTCCAATAAGAACTTCGACCATTCGGGGAGAACAAAAAAACATGTCCAACATGAACGATTGACTGTTCATGCAGATTGCCTTCATCTATTTGCCACATTGGAATTAATAAGTCCAAGTAACCATGTCCAATGAAGATTCTATACACTTATTCAAGTGTCATGTGTCCGACGACGGTACATAAAACATTTTGAAAGGTTCATGTAACATAGTGACATTTCTCTCCGACTATGCAATGCAGCTCAGTTGCTAAGTGAATAAACTAAAACAAACTGCGTAAGGACATTAGTTTTAACCTATTCACTCGGGAAATGAGCTGCATATTAAGGTATCAGGTTCAAGAGAATACTGCTTACAGAGCATTGTTCTGGTTTTTAGCCGAAGGGACTAACATATGGACTTTTGGGTGGTTAAATTGTTGAACTGCGATAAATAGGAACTACGATACAGGTATTTCTAATGCATGGTGTGAAAACTAGGATTTCTCCATGGGCATTCTTTAGGCTCTGTTTGGAACTTGAGGATGGAAAGAGAAAGGAAGAGAACAAAATAAGGAGGAAAATTAAGAAGAAATTGGAGAGAAATTTGTACTTGTTTTTGAAACACTCTCTTCTATTTCTCTAGGAACCAAACAAGATTTTTTTCCCTTTCCATCCTCTTACTCTTCAGATGCTATTACTCCATACGGAACGTACTGAACTTATTTAGCTAACAAAGTTGTTTTGATGGCCATTGTGTTGATTTCTCTGCCTATTTAAGGTGCACTCAGTTCACTTCATCTTGTTTGCAGATCCCATGGTAGTAAAGTCATTTGTGTTTTCCATATTGGGTTTTCTTCAGCGTCAATTGCGCACTGTTTATGTACAATAACTTTTCACGACTTGCTGAATTTTAGTTGTGTTATAGATTTAAATGGGAGGAAAACAAAGTAACAGCTTGCTTCTATTGTTCATTGAGCAGTCACTAGACTATCTGCTCAGTAAGAAAGGGTGAAGTGATTAGCCCATTTAAAGAGTCTCACCGGTTGACTTTTTAAGTCTTTGGTGATTCACATATAGCACTGTAGAGAGACGACTTCTCAGCTTCTTTTCTTGACTTCCTTCTTCTCAACATTTCCTCTCTGATAAAATCATGATTTGAAGAATAAGAAAGATGCTTCTTTGAGCATAAAAATAATGTGGAATTACCAAATTCTCTTTGCAGTGAGAACACATGTTTGTCCTCATGGGTTAAGTTTGCAGTTCAAGTTGAAGCACACAATCACATTTCAACGCAGCCTATAGTAAAACGAAAAACTCAGGACTTCAGTGAATAACTATACCAACCACAAGTGGGTTGCTGGGTTTGTGGCTTAAAGTGTAAGTGAGAGATTGTGAAATGAACCCGAAATTCGGAGGAGGGAGGCAGGCGGGTGATGGGTACTCCGTTGATGGCATGGTCGTGCGTTATCATCATTGTTTCACTTATTTCTGGCGCCTCTGCGGTCCACACCATCTTCAAGCCTTCCTAATTTGGTACTCCATCTCTATTCTACATTCACATTCTGCCCATCAACTGTTTGATAAAATTTCTCACTCACTTCGAGTGTAGTTTAAATGAATGGGATATTGTGTTCTTCTTATGTGCAGACATTGCCTCGTGTGTTAACTGTTCAAGGGGATAACGAAAAAGAACCGTAAAAGGGTTGAATTTGGTATGTATCATCTCGATCAAGTTGTTGGAATTTGTGTAGGTTAATGCTTTGACCTTCAAAGGGATGAAAATCCTCGCATTCGACCATTAATGTGTTCACTGGTTTGTTATCCGGTTTTGTTGCCATCTCGGATAAGATTGTTGTCTCTTGGGTTAATTGCTTTCCATTGAACAGCTGAAAGTTTGGGATTGGCCCATCCAAGCAAAATATGTTTGAATACTGGACCTCATGATTTCTCGTATTGACATTAGCATTCTGGAAATTCTCCGAGTTATGTTCAAACGTTAAAGGGGGTTTACCGACATTACTCGTTTCAATCGCCGCCATTACTTTTGTCATTCCAATGTGCAAACCAGTCGTGATCTAGCCAAAATCTTGAAGATAAGCATCCATCTCAAATCTCAATATTAACAGTTATGCTAAGTTTACGTAGTCTCCCACGAAATTCTCTTCATGGGCATTGCATGTGCCGCTTTCGAGGAGTGATAAGTTGACCTATACCTATTGTTAGTGCAGAGTAAATGTGTTGATAAACTTTTTTCGGTGACATTAATGGGAAAGAATCCCCAAGATAGACAAAATTTTGAAAACAAAATCCTTCTTATTTGAATAGTATTAATTTGGACTACAAGAAATAAATTGAATTCCTTACAAACTTTTAGGGACTAAGCTAGCTAGTTTGGTGGGCTAAGATGTCGATTTTATTAATCACTTATTACTGTGAAAAATCATAGTTAGATCAAAATTGTTCTATAATCGACACATGAGGATGCTCTTGATCGGGAGCTTCATATACTATAGTGTGTCGATTTCAGACCAATTTTGGAGCTGAAGGGTATTAAACGTAACCCGTACTGGATTTTCTCAAATGGCTATGTAGAAGAACTTGAATTTCAAGGAATTGTGCTGACAATTCTCCATGGAAGTTAGTACAACAGGATCACATCCAGGCCAACAGGCTTGCGAAGGTACGAGAAGAGTCATCCGTATGCTTTGAGCCTGCTTGTCACAACAGGCTTCCATGAGCCTGGATATGGTTACAATAATTTAAGCCTGAAGTCCCGTTTGCAAAACAGTCCATGATTTTCAAGGGTTTGTGAATTAACAACTTAGATTTTGAAAAAACACTTGTGCCATGTTTGGATCTTGGATTTGTGGAGGGATTTACACTTCACTCTCCTCTCAAGCTTACTGTCATCTTAAATCATCATTCCCCGTGTTTGCATTCAGTAATTCATGATCCAGTGTGGAAATATCAGTTCAAAAAAAAAAAAAGTGGAAATAAATCCATCACAGAACTTAGGCAATCAACATGTAATGAATTGGTACATAAAGGAGCCGTAAAACCCTAACCAATACGTGTAGAGAGAAGACTGAATCACCGTTAATTCCTCGAAATATCATCTTGACATTAGCCCCTCTAATACGATTTGCTTTACAGCTAAATGAAAAGCCAAAACGAAAGAAAGTAGTACCCAAAAAAAAAAGAGGTTACAGAAGGGTTTTTAGCAATTTTATCATAAAGTTCGACTAGCATCATAGCCTTTGTTAAACACATTGAAAGGTTTATGGGAGCCGAAAGTAATACAGTCGTCAATGCCCATTAAGCAACAAATGCAAAACCTGTTGTCGTGTGATGCTGGAATTACATCGTTTGTCCACGTACGAAAACCTGTGCATCCACACAGCTGCAAGCTCATATTCTCAGGTAAGCTGATTTGAACAAAATACAGGCTGCAAGACGCAAAGGAATGTATTCGAAAAAAGCGAATAGTATTTGACTTGAAAATGAACAAATTAAAGGAGAGAACGAAAATAATAGAAAAAACAACTAACAGGCTGACCGCGCGTAAGCAAACCAACTCATAGCTTTTGTTGGTTTTCATGATAAGCTTCAATTGGCTCGGTTTCATTTTATAGAAACAACTGGTTTTTCAAAGCTCTCCCGGTTTGCACATTTTGAAAGACCAAATCGTACCGGCTTATATGCTTATATGCGTACACCATATCTAATGTAAATCCATAACTCCCTAGAGACACTTGTATTCCTTCTATAAAATGGCCTATAATCTTGACTGGAAGCTTAATTACCTTGCAGACATGAAAGCCATTCCAAAGAACACGGCCTTTAAAGCTTGTTTCTGCCCCACATAGCCAAACGCCAATGGCAACATTTCATTTCATGTAAGGTTAGGAGAGCCGTCACTCCACCAACTGATTAAGAAAACATTATTCACAACTTAAGAAATTTGATTCAATAAATAGAAAAATTCTTCCTTTTAGTCACTCAAAGACTTCTGGAAACAACAGCGAACCTGATCCAAGTAGACCCTTGAGAATTTCAGGTCTTAAGCTGCTTGGGAATAGATAAGCTGCAATGGTACAGCAGCCAATTTAACACATTTATTTACAGTTATTTGGCCAGCAAATGGAAGACAATTCGTACTGCAAGAGAGTAATAATCCAGGGTTGAACAACTCTTCATTTTGGTTGTTTTGGGTTAGTATCGCCGGTAAGCCCAAAATTAAGAGGTCTTCACGGGATCATAACCCACAAGTCACAAGGAGTATGTCTCAGGGTGTTCAAAGAAAAAAAGACCCACAAAATCACCGAATGAAGGGTGAATCTCATAGGCTCATACATTCACAGTTCAACACAGGCTAATACAAGGGCTAACCCGATTTTCAGTTTGTTTTCCTCATTCTTTAAAAAAAATGCAAAAAAGAAGGGAAGAAATGAAGCTTCTGCTCAAGATCAAGTCTTCTATCTCTTGGAAAATAGAAGATTTGGCAGCAAATTCAGAACATATTGGCGAAAATCGAAGGACCTACCCACAAGAATTACTCCCAGGGGTTTAGCCACCCCAGAAAGTGTTGCCAGTTTGAACGCTGTCCATTAACTGAGACATTTATATAACCAGACAAATTGAAAGCATATCATATAGCAATTCAAACTTCGTTGTTTAATGTTCAGTCATAACTTGTAAGCATGTCAATAATGTCGTGTTTCTTCATGCATTGGATGGAAAGCAGGGTTTTCTTTACATCAAACACTAAGCTAATAGCATAACTGCTTCTTTCACAGAAACCCAAGCTGTGTTTCTTCCAAGTTAAATGTTCTCACTTTTCACCACCTTCTAAGTCGATGTTAGCTGACCCTGTGTGCAAAAGGTTTGGTAACTAAAGCAATAACAGAACTCAAAACTCAAAAATTTGAGATTGGTCTCGAAAATACAGTGAATATCTTAATATCCAATTGTATCACCAAATCTCTTTGCCACAATCAAGAATGGATATTCGGGAAAAATATCTAGAATTCAAGGCTTGTTGCCATTTTCCTAAATTCAGCACCATGGAACTCAACAATAGTGAGGGGATGTATGGCTCTGCGTTTTTTCCCCTACATAACCATGAATTCATAAACTGTGAAATTTGTCCCTCAAGACAAATTTATATCTCACGTTAACGGTTAACCTAAATGAGAGACACTTTTGACTTCTTGTTACTAACTAAGAGATGCTTTTAACTTCTTGTTACTGAGTGATGATCCATTAGATTCGCAACCAAGGCAACGAGCTACGAAGATCGATTCACTTCAGAGCAAGGCATGCATAATGGAAAGAGCAATGCTATCCACAAACTCCAGACACAAATTTGTCAGGAACCGTGCGATGCACGTGGGACTACATGCATCAAACGGTTCCGGAAGCATTTGTGTGCGGGGTTGTGTTTTAAAGTTGTGCGCATAGACTTTCAGTAATGGAAAAGGGATGATCAGTTACCTTGTGGATGCTCCGCAAGAGAATGAGAGGGTGGAGGTAGCCAAACATGGGTAATCCCAGCATTAGCCAAGCCTGGAACAAAGTTGATGAGCCAATTGTACCATCCTCATTCCTTAGTCCTTACTGCTTGATGCCCAATTAAACCCATGCTAATCACTATACAGAAATGACTTTCAAGTTACACTTGGGATATGGCCAATACATAACTGCATAAGGACACACACACACACACACACATGAACATTGCAATGGTGATTGGGGCACCTGTGGGGAAGAAAGAGAGGTAGAGACAGAGAAAAGAAAGAGAAATAACGGTAGCCATGATTCTCTTCTTGGTGTCAAACACATGTACACAGGTAGGTAGGAATCCACATGTATATATAGATACCTTGCTAGAAAATGCTACCAAAGGCTTCCAGACTTGACAAATTAAAGTCAAGAAAGGATAAAGACTCCACTTTTGTAAGTAGCAGATCACATGATTCAACATCCCCACTGTACTGACTTGAATTTTCTCCCGACGTATAGGGTGATCTACAACAATCATCTTGGATCATACTACTCATCACAGAAAAATCAACCTAAGTGTCATATACTCAAAATCTCCAATGAAATGAGAATACACCCAATAGAAATTTCGATGAAAGTATGTTGACCCGGAAGTCTTCCAAATAGTACAATGTAGAGTTGGATTCTACCTTCTGGAAGTAATTTTTTGTGTCTTCTTTTGCCTAACATATCGGGCTTTGTGAGATGGTACCTTGTCTAGGCTATCTCTGCCATCATTTTGTCTACCCGTTGCGGAATGTATCGAGCCTCATTGGATATCTTTAGGCTTTTTGGTGACTATAGCCTACATAACCCAGAAAAAAGCCCAACAATCGCAATGTCGCGCATTGTTGTCTAAGGCGACCATAGGCACGCAGGCGAGAGGCGCATCAAGGCTCAAGGTCAGCGCCTTGACGAGCCCAGGCCAGGCGAGTTAAATACGCGCAGCCTAAGGGAGAAGACAAGAGACAAGCGCCTCTTTCAATTTCAATCATAACTATAGGATCAGTAAAAGGATGAGCCGTGGGTTAAACTTACGAAGTCGAAAGTTCAACAATCGCCTCGACTGATCTCTCTCTCTCTTCCCATCTCCTCCAGCCCTCAACACTTGATCTCCTCATCTCTTTCGAGTCTAGGCTCCGGCAAACGATTCAACAATTGATCTCTGTTTTGAATTTGTTTCCTTTGAAACCATAGTATTGGTGGATGCTATTTTTGCTCGTTTTATCTCTTAGGTGCGCCTCGCTTCTGAAAGACCCGCGCCTTGCGTCTAGACCCCAACAGAATTTTACAAGTTGATTTGAAAGATTTTTTTCAAGTTGTTTTGGATCTATTTCAATGTTTTTGGGACCTAAAAAAATTTAAAACAGATGTAGGTCAAGCCCAAACAAACATCAATATGCCCAAGAAATCCACTTTGGAAACCCAACCTCACACCCAAAAACCCAACATTGCATGTAAAGTATGACGTTGCGGCAACATGGTTTGAGAAGGTCAGACATTTTGGCCGCAATTTTGAAGTTTGCGGACTCGGTTGTTTGGTCAGATAAAAAAACATTGGAGAAGCGCTACTGGTGTACTGTGTGACAAAGAGGGTACCCACAAAATTGAAGAGAAAATTCTATAGAACTGCCACAAGACCAGCGATGCTTTACGGGACAGAATGTTGGCCTATTAAGAAACAGCAGGTGAACAGGATAAGTGTAGCGGAAATGAGAATGTTGAGGTGGATGTGTGGTAAGACTAGACAAGATAGGATTAGAAATGAAACAGTCCGCGAGATGGTAGGTGTAGTACCTATAGAGGAGAAGTTGAGGGAAAATAGGCTTAGGAGGTTTGGGCATGTTTATCGTAGACCAGCGGATGCAATAGTTAAGAGAGTGGATAGGATAGCTTTGCATAGCAACGCTACGGGGAGGGGAAGACCCAAATTGACATTAGATGGGGTAGTGCGCAAGGATTTGAGTCTACTAGGGCTAAGTGAGCAAGCAGCACTTGACAGAGCTCAATGGAGGAAAATGATTCATGTAGCCGACCCCAATTGATTTGGGACATAAGGCTCAGTTTGGTTTGGTTTGGTTTGGGTTTTGTCTGGTTTGGATTTTGTCAAACAATAATGCTAGGGACACAACAACCAGCCACAACACCGAGCACAACAGCCTACGTGGTAGGCCACGCTAGCACTGGGTCCACCAGCCTAACAGCTTAAAAAACACGTATTATTTTTTTTCTCTTTCTATCGCCTTGGTTAGCCTCGCTTCAAAAAGGCCCGCGCCTAATCCCAACAGAACTTTGCGCCTTGGCATCCTTTCGGCAAACATGAAATTAACCCCATGTTCAGTGCAGATAAAGACACACAAAGAGAGAGGATAAAGAAACACAAAGAGAGACGGAGAGGTTGGAGTAACCAGATTAACTTCCTAGGCATCCTTTCGGTAAACATGAAATTAACCTTAGTACTACGAGCAAAAGACAGTTTATCAATGTATTTGTCCATTACCTTAGCAGGAAATGACCCCATGTTGACAGAAATGATGGAAACAGCTCCCCTTCTTATCGTCTTTGAGGAGAATATGTTTGAATATGGCAATCCCCCAAAATTTAAAGAGCATTCCCAAGAATCCCAACGTTAGTTGGCATATATCTGCTCACCAACATTCTGTAGCACAAAGCTCGTCTGAGAAATGGCCTCCAATCTCCATCTGCGTGCCCAAATCCATTAGTAGCTTGTAAACTTCCTCCATCCCTGTTTGCCTCGTATTACATGTCCCAGCCGAGAACATATGCACCTTCTTCTTGACCTCAATCCAACTCTGGCCACAAATTTTCTTTAAACCCTTAGCCTTTACTGAAATTCTCACCCTAGCAGAATCATCCCATCTTCCAGTAGAAGCATAAAGATTAGACAGCAGCATGTAACTCCCAGTTGTCTCTGAGTCAAGACTCAAAATCAATGAAGCTGTTTCTTGTGCAATGTCCGTGTTTTTATGCATCCTACATGAGTTCATAAGAGCTCCCCAGACATAAGCATTGGGTTCCATTGGCATGACCTTCACCATTTCGCAAGCTTCTTGCAAAAACCCAGCACGCCCAAGAAGGTCAACCATGCAAGCATAGTGCTCCACCTGAGGTTCAGTCCTAAACTCTGTTACCATTTGATTGAAAATTTTCCAACCCTCAGAAACAAGCCCAGCATGGCTACATGCCGAAAGAACAGCAACAAAAGTGACCCCATCTGGGTTATATCCAGCTTTAATCATCTGCTCAAAAGTTTTTAGAGCATAATCACCATGTCCATGCATTCCATACCCTGCAATCATTAAGTTCCATGAAACCAAATCCCTACCGTCGATTTCTGCAAACACAAAAAGTGCTTTATTGAGACTTCCGCATTTAGTGTACATATTAATCAAGCCGTTTCCCACTAGAATGTTCCTGTCCATGATTGCTTTAATTGTATGGCCATGGATTTCCCTGCCAAGACCAAGAGCGGAGTATTCTGCACAAACAGATAGAATGCTGGAGATTGTAACAGAGTTGGCCAATACTTTAGCTATTTGCATGCGCCGAAAGAGTTCTAAAGACTCCTTCCCGCGTCCCTTAGAAGCATACCCACCAATAACAGCACTCCAGCTTATAACATTGGGTCTCACTATTGGATACGTATCTGAATTTTTCATACTTGAAAATATAGCAAAAGCCTCATCACAGAATCCAGATTCTGCATAGGACGTTATCAAAGCATTCCAACTTACTATATTCTTCATGTCCATTTCTGAAAACAAACTTTCTGCATCTCTAACAGCACCATTTCTCCCATACATGCATATAAGCGAGTTATACACAAACACGTAATTCTTGAAACAACCTTTTATCACATATCCGTGGATTACCCTACCCTTGTCAAGTGAACCTGAATCAGCACAAACAGATATGACCACAGCAAGTGCTTCAGCAGTAGAGCCAATTCCTTGTTTTCTCATCTCGCCATAAAAGTGCAACGTTGCTTCATGACGCCCACACCTGGCATAACTAGATAACAACGAAGTCCACGTCACATTGTTTGGCTCCAAACCTTCCAATTCCATCTTACAAAACATCGCAAGAGCACCATCACAATTATAGTTCGATGCAAATCCTGAAACCATACAGTTCCATGAAACATGGTTTCTCACAACCATTCTATCAAACACTCGGCGAGCATCTCCCATTCTCTCTATCTTGCCATACATAACCAACAACTCGTTCACAACATGAAGATTATATTGGAAACCCATCTGGAAAACAAGACTATGAACATTCCTGCACAATCTAAAATTCCCAATCAGCCCACAAGCCCTGATAACCAATGGGAAACTAAACCCGTCAGCCATAACCCCAATTTTTCGCATCCGAACAAAAAGCCCAAGAGCCTCTTCATATTTTCCACATGTTACATTAGCTCTCAAGATTGAGTTCCAAAAAAGCAAGCTTGAAAAGCACTCAACTTGGGCACATTCAAATGCTTTTCGAGCATCGTAAAGAAACCCAAAACGGGAATAGGCAGCCACAAGTCTGGCAGCCAAGAATGAGGAATTGTAGGGCCCATTAACGATGATTTGGCTGTGAAGTTGTTGGCATTGTTGAATGGTTGTGGATTTTCGGAGAAGGTGATCAAGAAAATCAAGAAGTTCATTACGGGTCTGATGGTGGAGGGAATCAGTGATCCGACGGTTGAAAATTGATGGGAAGGAGATTTTGGGTAAATGGAGATATGGTCGGAGTGAAATCAAGCGGCTTGAGGAAGCACCATGAAGCATGGAGGTGATGAAGATTTTCCAAACTCGGTTGAGGTGATGAAGATACGGTGGGGAGGGAGAGAGAGAGAGAGAGAGAGAGAGAGGGAGTTTGAATAATCGAAGGCGGTTTGTAGACAGTGTAGAGTGGATTCGTATTTTGGATACCATTGAAACGCAGAACGATACAAAATCACTCAATGGAGTACAAAATTCCAACACTCTAGCAGCTCCTTTGGATTGAGGGGAGCGTGAGAAAAGATAAGGGAAGAAAGGTTCCCGTTTCTCTCCATTGTTTGGATGAGAAAAATGGTGGGAGAGAAAGAAAACGTGAGATTTCCGTTTCTCACCAAAAGTGGCGAGATTCCGTGAGAAATGGGATCGCTGGCGGCCGTGCGGTCCACCCGTGGTCGGATCGTCGTCGGATTTGCACTGTTGTCTTCGTCGAGTCGAGGAGAAGCCAGATCTGTGATCAAAATTGATTTTTGAGGTCGCCGGAGAGTTGCTGGAGACAAGGAAGATGACCGGAATTGGTGTGAGAGAGAGTGGATTTCTCACTGTTGTTTGGATTGTACAGTGAGAAACCTCTCCCCTTTCCTTTCCTCTCACCATTAATGGAAATCTCTCCCCTTTCTTTCCCTTTCCTCTCTCACCATCCAAAGACAGTGTAGATGACGCCAGTTGGGTGGCACTCTCCCGCTGTGTCACCTTACGCAAGGTCAATAATGGGAGCGGTTGAAGCTGCAAACAAACAGAGCAATGTGGTTCGGTTCGGTAAGGCTCGACTCGGCTTGTTTAGTAATCGAGCCGAGTTCGAACTTAAGTTGTAGAGTCATTTAAGAATCAAACTTGCAAAAGCTCGTCTCGGCTTGTTTTTATATATGCTCGACTCATTTAATGAGGTTCGTTACGTAAATTACTCTAATTTGGCTCGTTTACAACCGAGCTGAGCTCTAACTCGAATTGTTGGCTCATTTAATAAATGAGTCGAGCTCGAACACTACGAAGCTCAGCTTGGCTCATTTGTACCCTTAAGTGTAGACAATGGCGGACACAGAATTTGTGTCTAGCAAAGGCTTGAATCACTTGTATTTCCATATTCATAATAAAAATATATATTTGTAAGTGTAAGTGAGGTTCTTTGTAAAGTCAATATTCAAGAACAAGAATATGATTTGGGGAGGTAAGAATAGTTTACAATAAATAATCTGAGGAGAATGGAGTGATCAAAGAGAAGGGTGAAGTATAGAGCAGGTGTGTACAGAAAAGACTAAGGCAGAAGATTGCTCTCAAACTAATCCACAGCATACCCAAATGATTAGAGAATGTGATGATTTCACCAGGAGGAATATTCTTCCTCTGAATCAGTGATTACCGATTCTCTCTCTCTAGGATGCCACACTCTATCAAGAATCATCTCTGGGAATTGTGAAGGGAATGTATTGTATTTATAGGCACCTTCGACCAATGATCAGGCACCAGGCTGGCACCCTATAATACGGGGACATGCGTCCTTTTTGTACAACCTAACCACACGACTGACCCGCAAGACTCTACTAGGGCGCGGTACTCCACCCCTCGCGCGGAGAACCTTGTATTCTTTATGGCCACCAAACCCCTAGATCTCTCTTTATTCCCGTTAAGGCAAGGTCGTAACCTGTTCGGTCGCGCTGAAGCCTCAGGGGGGCCCTCGGATCCTGCCTTCAGACCGGAGCAAGTATAATTACTTGGGCTAAAACAGACCAGCTTCTCACGACTTCGCCCATTTACATGAGCCGCACTAGTCGTACGACTCATGGGCTTTTTCTCCGTGCATGGATGGCCCATGACCAGATAAGTATTCTTTCCATTGGGCCTTAAGGGCGCACAAGTGGAGCTACCCCGCGGAGGGTAATGCCACGCCAGTGGCTCACCCGGTCTATGCCACGTGATTAAGCCATGTGTCGCGCAATCGAGAATGACACTTGTCGTCATGATATCGGATAGTCAACTTTGACTTCAGTCAACTTTAGTCAAAATGCTTACCTTCCCTACAATAAGTATATATCGCTACTTGCGAGGTCCCAAGAAGAGACGATATTGTTATGCATGTGCGTAGCTACCGTATAATTTTATACACGCAACCTATAAAATGTTGATAACTTGAAATTTAAGGAATTTTTACCACACACATAGAAATTTTAAGGAAAAAAAATTTCACGCAAGTGACTTGCAAGGGCCAAACCAACTGAATTTTTCTTAATTAACCTGAAAATTAGTATAATACACAACGATACTTAGAGTTGTGCAGGGACTCAGGTCCCTTGCACCCCGGGACGAATCAAGAGAGTTAATAGAACGAATCACACTTTTACGGCCACGAAACCATACCCGCTAGTATGTGATCATCATTGCATAATAATGTATTTATCGTCCCACAACGAAATTTGGCATTATCATGATAGGATCCCATCAGAATCATAAATGTATTAGTGTTAAATATTTTAGTGGGGGGTAAATCTAGCTTCCTTCACTAAAATTTCACCTTTATAGTATACAGTACTCTGATAGCTTCATTTCTGTCAACATAGTATACATCTTAAACTTATCTGTACAATCAATTTCTTTTGGGAGTGCCTTGAATTTGGGATTGTGGTAGGCTGGCTCGAGCGACCTAAAAGCTGGCTCGAGCAATCTTTTTGGGCTTACTGGAGCGTTGAATGAGACGTAGAATGAGAGGAGCTGGCTTGAGCGGTCTAACAGCTGGCTTGAGCAAGGAAAACATGATGGCTGCGTGTTTTCTAGGATTTTTTACCTATTTTTGTATCCTCTTATAAAAGGGGGACTTTGGAGGCTCCTAGGGTTTCATCATTTTGGTTAGTTACTTCTCATATTGTGTGGCCTCTCTAGAGTTACGGATTATTGCCGGCTCTTTGTATCTCTTCTTCACCATTGATAGTGAACTCTGTCTCTCCTCGCCCGTGGACGTACCCATCTTGGGGAACCACTTAAATATTTGTGTCATGTGTGCGTGTTGATTTTGTTTGCTTTCTCATAACTTAGTCGCGTGCATAGCGTTTGTTACAACAAACTGGTATCAGAGCTTCTGGTTGAAAAACTAGGGTTTCGTATTCCGCTTGTGGTTATGGTGGCTAAGTTTGTGATTGCGAAGTTTGATGGGCAAAGTAGCAGCTTCAGTCTTTGGAGGGTTAAGATGAAGGCTTTGCTAGTTCAACAGGGATTACATAAGACCTTGCAGGGGCAGGAAAAATCCGGCATCAGCGCGGAAAATTGGGAAGACATGCATGCTAAAGCTCTGAGTTCGATTCAGTTGAGTCTAGCAGACGAAGTTCTTCGCGAGGTGGAAGAAGAAGATTCAGCCGCAGGTATTTGGCTGAAATTGGAGAGCATCTATATGACGAAGTAGCTTACGAACAGGCTATATCTGAAACAGCGTTTGTTTACTTTTCGTATGCGTGAAGGTATATCTGTTAAGGATCATTTAGACGAGTTTAATCATATTTTGATGGACCTGAAAAATATTGATTGTAAAATCGAGGAGGAGGACCAAGCCCTAATTTTGTTATGTTTTTTACCGCCTTCGTATGAGCATTTTGTTACAACCTTATTGTATGGGCAAGACACCATATCCATGGAGGATGTTAAGGCTAGTCTTCATTCGAAAGAGTTGAGGAAAAAGGTGTCAGGAGAGGTTGATGATCATGCGAATGGATTGTTTGTTAGGGGAAGAATGGCAGAAAAGGGTGGTACGAGTAATAGGGAAAGATCCAAATCAGCAGCTAAAAATAAGAAAAAAGGGGAAGTGCAATTATTGCAAGAAACTGGGGCACTGAGCTAGGGACTGTTCAAAACTCAAGGAAAAAGAGGACCAGAAAGGGGGTAAAGATATTGCTGGGGTTGCCGAAAGTTCGGATGAGTTAGATACTGTTTTATCAATTACAGTGGGAGATTCTCGCTGTGATACCGAGTGGATTTTGGATTCTGGGTGTTCATAACACATGTGTTCGCATAAGGAGTGGTTCGCCACTTATGAGGCGGTCAATGGTGGCACAGTTTTAATGGGCAATAACATGGCCTGTAAAACTGTTGGTCGTGGAACGATCCAACTCAAGATGCACGACGGTATTGTGAGGACTTTATCGGATGTTCGGCATGTTCCGGAGTTGAAGAAAAATCTTATCTCTTTGGGTGCTCTAGATTCTATTGGTTGTACTTTCACTGGTGAAGGTGGAGTTTTGAAGGTCTCAAGGGATGCTTTGGTGCTGATGAAGGGTCAGAAGCGTAATAATCTCTATTCACTCATGGGCAGTACAATTATGGGTACTGCAGCAGTGGTCGCTTCTTCAAAGGTTTCGGGTTCGGATTTGACCCGGTTGTGGCATATGCGTCTTGGGCATATGAGCGAGAGAGGGATGACAGTTTTGAGTAATCAGGGTCTACTTTGTGGGCAGAAAACTGAGAAGTTGGATTCTTGCGAGCATTGTGTCTACGGCAAGTAGTGCAGGGTGAAATTCAGTACAGCTGTTCATCGCACCAAAGGCATAGTGGATTATTTTCACTCGGATCTTTGGTGTCCTGCTGAGGTAACTTCTAAAAGTGGTTTTCGATATTTTATGAGTATTATCGATGATTTCTCTCGTAAGGTTTGGGTGTATATGCTAAAACATAAAAGTGATGCTTTAAGTACATTCAAAAAGTTTAAAATTTCTATAGAGAATCAGACGGGTAAGAAAATAAAACGTTTGAGAACTGACAATGGTATGGAGTTTTGTCTTGGCAAATTTGATAAGTTTTGCAGTGATGAGGGCATTGTGAGGCATCACACAGTGAGGAAAACCCCTCAGCAGAACGGTGTGGCTGAACGAATGAACAGGACTCTTTTGGAGAAGGCGCGTTGTATGTTGTCCAATGCCGGGTTGGGCAAAGACTTTTGGGCTGAAGCCGTTTCCACAGTATGCTATTTGGTGAACAGGTCTCCATCGGCTGCTATTGAGTGTAAGACTCCGTTTGAGGTATGGTCGGGTCATAAGGCTGATTATTCCGTACTGCGTGTGTTTGGGTGTCCAGCTTATGCTCATGTGAATGAGGGTAAGTTGGATCCACGTGCCAAGAAATGTATTTTCTTGGGTTATCAGGCAGGTGTAAAAGGGTACAGATTATGGTGTCCGGAAACCTCTAAGTCTTTTATCAGTAGAGATGTTACTTTTGATGAAAACTTTATGGTTAAGGGGTCTAAGCAGGTTGAAGATGCAGTTGAGGAACCAAGGGCTCCAAAGCAGGTGCAGTTTTTGTGTGAATCTTCTGGCTCAGGAAGAATGACAGTGATCAGCCAATTGAAGAGGAGTTCAAGAGTTCAGACACAGATGATGATGTACATGCAGAACAACCACGCACTATTGCTAAAGATAGGCCAATGAGGGAGATTCGGCCTCCTGAATAGTATGCGGCTTATTCTGAGATGGTGGCCTATGCTTTATCGGTTGCTGAAACAGTGGAGTATGATGAGCCTTCTAGCTATGTGGAAGCTGTTTCGAGCAATGAATGTGCGCAGTGGTGTGTTGCTATGAATGAGGAGATTGAGTCTCTTCAAAAGAACCAGACATGGGAGTTGGTAGAACTGCAGAAAAATAGGAGGATTGTTGGGTGCAAGTGGGTCTTCAAGTGCAAGCCAGGTATCCTAGGGGTTGAAGAGGCCCGGTTCAAAGCTCGGCTAGTGGCGAAAGGATTCAGTAAAAAAGAAGGTGTTGACTACAATGAGGTATTTTCACCAGTTCTAAAACACAGTTCCATTCGCACTTTACTAGCTATTATTGCATGTTATGACCTTGAGTTAGAGCAACTTGATGTCAAAACGGTGTTTTTGCATGGGGAGCTTGAGGAACAGATTTATATGCGTCAACCGGAGGGATTTGTTGTTTCTGGTAAGGAAGATCATGTGTGCTTACTTCGTAAGTCTTTGTATGGCCTAAACAGTCTCCTAGGCAGTGGTATAAGCGGTTTGATACATTCATGATAGGCCAATCATATTCTAGGAATGAATATGATAGTTGTGTGTATTTTCGGGCACTTCCAGGTGGTTCATTTATTTATCTACTATTGTATGTTGATGATATGCTAATTGCTGCCAAGAGTGTATCAGAAATCAGCAGGTTGAAGCAACAGTTAGGTGGTGAATTCGAGATGAAGGATTTGGGTGCAGCAAAATGGATTTTGGGTATGGAGATTAGCAGAAATCGAGTAGATGGCAAATTGTTCTTGAATCAGAAGTCATATATTCTCAAAGTGCTTGAGCGCTTTGCCATGCAGAACTCGAAGCCAGTCAGTACCCCTTTGGCAGCACACTTTCGACTTTCAGCGGAATTGTCACCACAATCGGAGGGAGAGGAAAAGCTTATGGCGCAGGTTCCATATTCGAGCGCTGTTGGGAGCCTTATGTATGCCATGGTATGTACTCGTCCCGACATTTCACATGCAGTTAGTGTCGTTAGTCGCTATATGGGGCGACCGGGAAAGGCACATTGGGAGGCTGTGAAGTGGATACTTTGGTATTTGAGAGGTACTGCAGATGTGGGTCTTTTGTATGGGGTTTCTAATCCGGGTAATCAAGTTATTGGATATGTTGATTCGGATTTTGCCGGTGACCATGATAAGAGGAGGTCTCTGACAGGTTATGTGTTCACTCTATCCGGAAGTGCCATTAGTTGGAAAGCAACTTTGCAGGCTACGGTCGCGCTGTCTACAACGGAAGCGGAGTATATGGCCATTACCGAAGCTGTGAAGGAGGCATTGTGGATGAGGGGAATACTTTGTGAGCTTGGTATTGCACAAGGGGTTACTTCAGTATTTTGTGACTCGCAGAGTGCTATACATCTGACTAAAAATCTGATGTATCATGAGCGGACCAAGCATATTGATGTCAGGTATCACTTCGTTCGGGACATCATCTCACAGAAGCAAGTTGAGGTGAAGAAAGTGGGAACGGCGGATAACCCAGCGGATATGTTGACTAAACCGGTTCCGGTTGCCAAGTTCAAGCATTGTTTGGACTTGGTTGGTATTTGCAGTTGATCGCCCCTCGTGAGCATTATGGCGAGGCAGAGGTAGAAGAGGGTTGCTATAATTAGTGATTTGGGTTTCAGTGGAATTCAAGTCAAGGTGGAGAATTGTTGGGAGTGCCTTGAATTTGGGATTGTGGTAGGCTGGCTCGAGCGACCTAAAAGCTGGCTCGAGCAATCTTTTTGGGCTTACTGGAGTGTTGAATGAGACGTAGAATGAGAGGAGCTGGCTTGAGCGGTCTAACAGCTGGCTTGAGCAAGGAAAACATGATGGCTGCGTGTTTTCTAAGGTTTTTGACCTATTTTTGTATCCTCTTATAAAAGGGGGACTTTGGAGGCTCCTAGGGTTTCATCATTTTGACTAGTTACTTCTCATATTGTGTGGCCTCTCTAGAGTTACGGATTATTGCCGGCTCTTTGTATCTCTTCTTCACCATTGATAGTGAACTCTGTCTCTCCTCGCCCGTGGACGTACCCATCTTGGGGAACCACGTAAATATTTGTGTCGTGTGTGCTTGTTGATTTTGTTTGCTTTCTCATAACTTAGTCGCGTGCATAGTGTTCGTTACAACAATTTCTATCTTTTTTCCTTATGATTTCTTGGTTCATTCAATATTTTTCGGGAAAAAAAATACTACACATACAAAATGACAAACCATGATTTTTTTTTTTTTAAAAGATCATAGATATATAGGAAACAGAATTAACCAAGTATATCAATGGAAATTAAATTCTCAAGGTCGAGCGGGATACAACCCGAAATAAACAAAGTGTTTTTGCTAAGACAAGAGGAAACAAGCCAATGAGCTACTCTATTCGATTCCTGTTACACCACTAAAAGGACCACTGCCGATTAGTTGCCCAAGTTTTAATGTCTTCAACATAGGTGGCAATCTCCCAAGGGCATGGCGTGTTGGAGTTGTGAAGAGATTTGATGAGTTCCTGACAGTCAGATTCAAATACCACCACAGCGAAATTTTGTTCCCGAGCCACAGAGCAAGCTATGCGAAGAGCGTAGGCATCTTAGTAGATTGTTGAAGAAGCTTGGATTTTGCCAACTTTCCAAAACTGAGCCTTTCCACCACAATCTCTGGATTAGATCATGTGTGCAACGCCCCGAATTTCGGAAGCATTATTTTAAAATATCTTATAAAAAGATCCAATTAATTAAAAAGAGTTTCACTTATTACATAGCGGAAATAACATAAGTGTCTTACTTCGGGTACAATCATAAACCGTACTTTATTGGGAATTTAAATTACATTATTCCAACATAAAAATAAGGAGACTCTAGGCTTCTAGAGATTCATATTCAAATCTTGATTCCAGTTCTTCTCTTTCATCTGATCATCATTCTGACCCTCTTGCTGATAGATAAGTTCCACGCCTTCTTCCTCGATGCCTGGCGTGATATGCAAAAATAGCACCATGAGTGATAAATCAGCCAGTAGCTAACTCTTATGCCCACTAACCCTTACATTACAGTTAAGCATAGAACATATATATTATTGAAAAACAGTACAGAAATGGAAAGCAAGTATCTGATTTCATTAACTAGCCTTTAACTTATGTTTCATCTATGTTCTCAACCTAGAGAACATCCTCCCAATTTAACCATCAAGATTACAACTGTCCGTGATTCAACTCCCTCCTTGCTGCCGTAACCTGGGGCAATCGATAAACGATCTAAGTTATTTACATAGGAAAGTTCATTGACCCTTGCAAGGATGAATCCCCCAGGGACTAACTGTACCACTGGGCCCACGAGGAACTAACCGTAACCTCGGGAGTATATAGACCATATCTCGGTTCTATAATACAAAACACCTTATAACGCCTATTCATTAGGAGGAATCACGCAACATCATAACTCGGGGTTTCGATCCATAACAACATCTCTGTCAATCTCTTACTCCAAAATCAGGACCATCTCGGGATAATCTTTCCATCTCGGTCTCGGGATACCTTCCCCTCATACGTCAATTAAAACTTTCCAATTTCCTTTACTTAACAATGTCTAGGTGAATCTCTAAAATCGCAATCCAACCCGGGAACCTATTTGTCCGTTCTAACAATCACCGAATCATAATTGAAATAGCAGAGCAATTTGATAATAATAAATTTAGGAGAAACTAATCCTCATAAAATATTCAGGAGTCCCATAACTTAACATGCCATTTAATTATCTAACATTCATTCACAGTAAACTTCGACAGATTAATCGCATGTTGGGTTTTATCACAAAAATGCAGTTACAGATTACACTGTATCACACAAATTTCGAGTCTACGAAAAAGACGGAAAGATGTTGACCAAAGTCAATTTTATTGATGTAGAATTTAGGGTTTACAATCTCTGGAATAATTTCTAATGAAAGAAAATTTAATCCTCTGATTCTTCCCTTCGAATGTTGAAACGAGGGCTTGACAGCTTGTTCTCGGATCGAACGGCGAAATCTTCTCCGGTATTTGCGGAAAAGAAGATGATGACTTGATTTGAATGTTCTTCGGAGCTTTGAAGCTTTGATCGAAGAACCGTCCTGCTTGATGTTGGACTTGAAGAATTCTGAAGGGCTTTGGATGCTTTGATCTTCAGAGCTCTGGAGCTTGGATGCTTAAATGTGTGTTCACATATGAAAGAGAGCACCTTTATTTATAGAGATGAGGGATAGAGAGTTGTGATAGAACTCCACCTCTTTCATATTTATCTCTTTAATTATTCCTTTTATTTGATGCAAAAGAAATAATTATAATTGGAAGAGATATGTATTAATTTCACCAAGTGGCCTAATTTGATTGGCCGAGCTTGACAAATTAATAGCTGCATCACTTTGACACGTGGCGCCATCTGATTGGACACTCCACATATCTTTGACTTTTGACCTGTGGACACTTGGCAGCATTTGATTAGCCATTTATTGTGCCCTATTTATTAGGCCCTGCAACACGTGGCAGCTTGTGATAGGCTAGAAATTTTAAATGCCTACAGATGCCCCCTCGAGAGTTGCTCATGCTTGAAGGTGAGTGAGTCTCGAATTGTTGACTTGATCACTTGACTTGATTTGACACCGAAAATTTGTATATTCTCTAATTAATTTTTGCTTGACATTTGTGGTCAATTTGATTTGCAAAATTTTAACTCATAGATCGAGTTAGAAATTTTCGTTCCAACTTCCTGATGCAGTGGAATTCGATTGCCCAAATAATTGAAAGCCTCTCCAGTGAATAGACGCGACTTGATTTTTCATTGGAGACTGGGATAGTTCCAAGGCACGCAAAACAATCGTTGGCTTTAGTTGTAAAACCAGACTTGATTGGAGTGTCAGAAGAGTGAAGCAATTCAGATCCTAAATCTTCGATTTCTTCAATACTCACAGTATTGCATGAAGTTGCAAAGAAATCAGTATCACGAATTGACACTGGAAGAAAATCCCATAGGGTGAAAAGAGTGCGTAGTTTTTGGACATGCACGTCTTCCGGGAAATTTGAAGTTACTTTCTTTACTTTCTTCACTTTCCTCTTTCTTTGTGGCCTTCTTGTCTTGACTTTCGTAGGCCTTTGCGTCTGCTCGGCCGGTTGAGGATACTCTGCACCTAACGATGGCTTCTTTCTGCGAGTGACCAGAGTCCATCCTTCATCATCCTTTTCAACCACCTTTTGCTTGCTGCAGCTATTGCCCCCAAACTGTTGAGTAGATTGACATGACAATTCTTCAATCGGATCAAAAGACCCAAATTGAATCTTCACAGTTGGTAGTGTTTCAAGTCGCTGAGTTTCATCTTGCAAAGTGGCCACAACTTGATTTGTAGCCACAGTTTCCTTTTCATCCTCTAGGATGATCTTCCCTTCACTAGCAAGCTTTACGATCTTCTCTTTTAAGACAAAGCATCGCTGGGTTGGGTGACTCACCAAGCGGTGGTACTTGCAATATTTTGGATCGTTGATTTTGTTAGCTTCCTCGGGTCGCTTCATTTCTGGAAGCTCAATGAGGTTTAAATCCATCACTTGATCAAACATTGAAGGAACTTCTGAATCAGGAAAAGGATACATTTTTTCTTACATCTCCGTCAATGTGAGCCTCTTCTTTTCCTGCATCTGGGGAGGAGTAAACTTCTCTACTTGCCTTCCCTTGGGTTTAGTAGAGATTTTGAGCGGTGCAACACTTGCAGCCATGGATTCTTTCTTATCTCCTTTGACTGTAAATTTGCCCCCCTTGCGAACATCTGGCTTGTTCCCTATGCTGCGATAATCTTGCATAGGCGGACCATGCCTTCCTTTCGCTGCGATGCTGAGCTCCATGTCATGAGCTCGGGTAGCTAACTCTTCAAAGGTCTTCGGCAGGATTCCTTGCAGAATGTATTGTAGATCCCACTGCATGCCTTTGATACACATCTCAATTCCGGAGGATTCAGATTGTCTATCTTTGCAGTTTAGACTCAAGTGCCGCCATCTGTTAATGTAGTCGATGACAGGTTCATCTTTCCATTGGTGGGCATTGGTAAGCTCCACCATGCTGACTGTACGGCGAGTACTGTAGAATCGGTTAAGAAATTCTTGTTCCAGCTGCTCCCAATTATCGATGGTGCCAGGCTCCAGGTCACAATACCAATCGAAGGCGTTGCTTTTAAGCGTTCAGACGAATTGCTTCACAAGAAGGTCTCCATCAGTTCCGGCATTGTTGCATGTCTCGACAAAGTGGGCAATATGTTGTTTTGGATTGCCTTTACCATCAAACTGCTGGAACTTTGGTGGTTGGTAGCCAGCAGGCATCTTCAAGAGGTCGATCCTTCGAGTGTATGGCTTAACGTAAGCAGAAGAAGACTT
Source organism: Gaultheria prostrata (assembly GCA_036023075.1). Lineage (NCBI taxonomy): Eukaryota > Viridiplantae > Streptophyta > Magnoliopsida > Ericales > Ericaceae > Gaultheria > Gaultheria prostrata. The sequence goes on along the minus strand of JAXBDA010002265.1, from coordinate 13,095 downwards.
CGGTGTCTCATCGTACTTATCTTTTATAGTGCCAAGAATGAAGTCCTTCAGCTGGTCCATAGGAATGAAACCTTCAGAAGAAAGCTTAAAGTCTTTTTGCTCCTTTTGCTTTTTGCCAAAAGAATCTGCTTCTCCCATGCTTTGAATATGGTTCTTGAGATATAGAATTTCAGAATCTTTTTCTTCCACCGTCTTTGTTAATCCTTCAACTACCTTCGCCAAGGCAGCTACTTGTTCCTCTAGAGTGGTTGCTCCTGTCGCCATAACATTCATGGCCAAAGAGCTGGTAGGTCCAGCGAAAGCAGTGAACTTTGACTGCAGAGTGCTTCGAGAAGAAGTAGAGTCAGAACTGCTTGAATAGCCCTCTTCTAGGTGAACTTCTGAAGCAGATTCCTGCGGTATGGAAGGCCCCTTAGCGTTGGTAACGCCGCCCTTCTTCGCCTCAAATTTAGAAGCGCCATCTTTTCCTTCTAGCGCAGGTGGAATAGTTGTGATGCTTTCGGTAGATTTGTGCCAAAAGATGGATTTGATTTGGGGAGAAGCAAGGCTTGGGCAGATGCTTGTGCTGCGGCCTTTGACATGCTTCGAGTTGTTGGACCGACGCTGTGAGATCCAGAGCCAGTTTTTGCAGTGGTTGAGGATTTGGAGCCTGCAACCTTAGGAGCCTTTGAACTGTCATTCTTAGGAGCCATTGAAGAGTGCTAATTTATTGAGGAGAAGAGATGAGAGGCAGAGATGGTCCCACCGGGTGTGCCAAAATTTGTATCACACAAATTTCGAGTCTACGAAAAAGACGGAAAGATGCTGACCAAAGTCAATTTTATTGATGTAGAATTTAGGGTTTACAATCTCTGGAATAATTTCTAATGAAAGAAAATTTAATCCTCTGATTCTTCCCTTCGAATGTTGAAACGAGGGCTTGACAACTTGTTCTCGGATCGAACGGCGAAATCTTCTCCGGTATTTGCGGAAAAGAAGATGATGACTTGATTTGAATGTTCTTCGGAGCTTTGAAGCTTTGATCGAAGAACCGTCCTGCTTGATGTTGGACTTGAAGAATTCTGAAGGGCTTTGGATGCTTTGATCTTCAGAGCTCTGGAGCTTGGATGCTTGAATGTGTGTTCACATATGAAAGAGAGCACATTTATTTATAGAGATGAGGGATAGAGAGTTGTGATAGAACTCCACCTCTTTCATATTTATCTCTTTAATTATTCCTTTTATTTGATGCAAAAGAAATAATTATAATTTGAAGAGATATATATTAATTTCACCAAGTGGCCTAATTTGATTGTCCAAGCTTGACAAATTAATAACTGCATCACTTTGACACGTGGCGCCATCTGATTGGACACTCCACATATCTTTGACTTTTGACCTGTGGACACTTTGGCAGCATTTGATTGGCCATTTATTGTGCCCTATTTATTAGGCCCTGCAATATGTGGCAGCTTGTGATAGGCTAGAAATTTTACATGCCTACATACACATACATGATAACATTTTAGGATTTACTATTAAGTTCCAATAACTCCAGAGACTTAGTATAATTTCTATAGTCTAAGGGTAAAAATTCATCTAAGCTATACTTTTTCTTTTAACCACACCAGATTATATATGCAAACTTAAGTTTTGAAAATATTATTATGCGTACGCATATTTGACCTTCACTCTGACGTTCTAGTACATAGCATTATAAAAAGAGTTGCATTGCTACTTTATGCATTTGCTAAAATAAAATTAGTTATATACGTAGCATAATTTATAAATAAAAATTTACATTGCTAGGACAGTGGGCTTATTGCTAATGTTTTGAAAATCACCCTTATGAACTTAGCAAACATCCTTATATGCACTTAAATTCCTTCTTTTTTAAAAAGAAATATACCACTAAGCTAATATTACAGCAACTAATAAATTGGTTTACTAGATCTCAAAAGTTAGAATATAACAATTTACTAAGGGTGATTCTATTTGCAACCAGTAATTTACTCCATACAACCCATTGATTCTACAGTGGGTTGTTTGCTGGACGTTGTTGTATTCTGACCTCTTATTAGTGGTATACTCGAATGGTGAGTTGGGATTTCGAAGAAAGTGTTGAATTCCCATAGATATGGTTTGAGCTTTAGTTGATTCATAATGCTAATCTTGTTCATGATAAGTTATTCAGTTATATAAGTAGTCATGTTTCTTTATGAGGAGGATGGGAATGCTTCATATATTGAACTTGTTTTTTTCTAATTGTGGAATAGAATGAGAATCAGTGAGTTATCTTGTTTGCATACCATGATTCTATCTTTTATATTTTCGGTTTATTTGATACTATTCAAGCGTATGGAAGCATCTAATTGTGGAATGTGTTTGAAATTTCAAACATTCACACTGCATCTCTTTTGTTTATTTTACTTGCTTGTTGGATAGACAAGAGCACAAGTGTTGTTTTTATGGAAATTCTTGAGCTTGATCTTAGTATGAGTTATAATGGACTACATCTTAGAAAATTTGAAACTTCTCTGCTACATATGGTTCACTGTGTATCCCACTGTTGACGAAAGCTGAAACATGGTGTCCTTTGGTTCTTCGTGCCAACTTAGAATGGAAATCTGCACAATGTTTGTAGTTATCCTGCAACATCTTTGGTTCATGCGACCTTGTCGGTGTTTATAGGAATCTCATGCACTATCAAATGCTTTCAAGTCTTCCATACATACTGCTCATTGTGATTTCTTATGCACACAGGTACACACATATATGGGTCCTCGGTACAGAGAACTTGTCATGGACAAACTACTTATTTTCAAGAGAAGCAAGGAGGCCAATTTGCAACAGTGATTAGCACCAACATTTCAGCATCATTTAACCTCTTTTCAATCTCCTTAGTTCTTATTGGAGCATGGATCGGAACCTTGGCGGACACCACCTTCACAAGCACCAACCCATCAGTCATGGATCGAAAGGAGATGTATTATAGTTGTTATAGAAGAGAGGATGTGAATAAAATTGTAGAGGATGTGAATAAAATTCATTTGTCTGCATATGTAAATTGTAGAGGATGTGAATAAAATTAGTTGACTTATGTAACTTGCTTTTTATGATAATAAATTGTCAATTTTTTACGCTGTTTGTCGATGTTGTTTGTTTGAGACGCGAGGCGTCGGGTTAGGCCATAAAGCAAGGAAACTATGTCAAAATTTTCATAAATGAATTGCTAATTTTCTTACTAATTTGAGCTGCATTTGTTTGTTTGAGACGCGAGGCGTCAGGCTAGGCCATATAGCAAAGAAACTATGTCAAAATTTTATGTATTTTATCACCTAAATGAAATCAAGGATTGGAATGAAATCTGCAGTATATTGGAACAAAAGCTGTCATTTTGAAATACTGGTGATCAAAACCTGGGTACGAAGTGAATCGATCCAGAGGAAGCAACCAAAGGAATTACATTCATCATTGCCAAATATAGGAAGAGTGGAATAAAGGACTACACTACCTTTCTTTCGAAGAATTAGCGGGATTTTAGTTCTTGGCGAAAAACGGCCGTCGGCAGTGGACACGACTCCTCTGCTTGATTTGGTCTGAACGGTTGGTTGTTCTGTGATCTAGGGGAGTGGGTGAGTGTATGTGTGGCCTAGGTGCAAAACCCACTTCTTGGTTCTCACTTTCTCTCTCTAAACCTCCATAGCTAACAAGCTCTCGCTTCCTTCGTTTTTCACCTTCTTTTCTGATGTGTGTGTGTGTTGGAGGTGATATATTGTGCTCTCTCTCTATGTGCCGAAAGTTAGGAGGAGGGGAGGTTCTCTTGGTTTGTTTTAATAGTTAGGATAGATTGTTAGGATAGTTGGCTGGGGGAATATACGTAGGAGGAGACAAAGGGAAAGATGGAGAGGGTTTTCGGGCACACAAGTGGTTGGGTAATTACTTCTAGGACATATTAGTCTTCGGTTTAGGTGTTGAATAAAAGGAATGGATATGAACAATGCAGCAAGAAAAGAAAACAAAGAATCTGAACATCAACTCCTACATGCATGTGTGTATGTACATGTCATTATAATTTCTACTGTCCTTACTCATGCACGTACGCGTACGAGGTTTTAAGACGTGGCATTTAAATAAATAAAAAATGTATAGCTATATGAAATAAAAATATTTCAAATAAGAAAAATCATTTAAAAAATGCGGACCATTACAATGTGATTATCACCAAAGGGGAATGAGTCGTTCAGTGGCGACTCTAGGATTTTCAAGCTGGGCTAGCTTTTATCAATTGAGGAATGATTTTGATAAAATCTGGGCTAAAATCTGATTTTATCAATCGACAAACCCACCCAAAATTTACTCTCTTATTTCTCGCCTGGCCTGTGGGCCTTTGCCCATTCTTATTACGTACATAAGCACTAGTAACCTAAAAACCCTACCCCAAGTCGATCATTTTGTTGTTTCGCCGTCTATTGTCAACCGCCTTTGTAAGGCGGGTTCCCGTTGGTTCTCGTTACGCCTCGTCGCAAACCACTAAGGAGATCGTCGTTCCAAATCCTTTGACGACACACAACATCGTCACATTTTGCTTGATTATGAAAGGTCTAGGGCTGTTAATCAAGCCATCAAAGGGGTCATCCAACTGACGTCGCTGTCATGTAAGTCCAAATTTTGTGTTTGCTTTCATTTCAATCTAATCGTCTGTGTTAATTTCTGTACACATCTGTTGCCCTAGTTTTTCAGCTTCTACTTTTTCAACTGACACTCTACTATTCAATGTGAAAGATTGAATGGTACACATTTTCCACTTTTTCAATTGACACTCTATTATTCAATGTGAAAGATTGGATGGTACACATTGAATAGTAGAGTGTCAGTTGAAAAAGTAGAAGCCGAAAAACTAGGGCAACAAATGTGTATAGAAATTAACACAGACGATCAGATTGAAATGAAGGGAAAACAAAATCAAATGAAAGGCAAACACAAAATTTGGACTTACATGACAGCGACCTCAGTTCGATAACCCCTCTAATGGCTTAATTAACAGCCCTAGACCTTTCATAATCAAGCAAAATGTGATGATGTTGCGTGTCGTCAAAGGATTTGGAACGACGATCTCCGTAGTGGGTTGCAACGAGGCGTAACGAGAACCAACAGGAACCCGCCTTACAAAGGCGGTAAACAGCAAACAGCGAAACAACATAATGATAGACTTGGGGCAGTGTTTTTAGGTTACTAGTGCTTATATACTTAATAAGAATGGACAAAGGCCCGCAGCCCAGGCGAGAAATAAGAGAGTAAATTTTGGGTGGGTTTGCCAATTGATTAAATCATATTTTAGCCCAAATTTTATCAAAATCATTCCTCAAAACAAGAGACCCACAGCTAGAACATGCCGAAAGCGAAGATCACAGCGGTGCTGTTTGGCTCCACATGGTCTCTCTCTGTGCTAAGCAGCTTGTAGGTTCCTTGAATGTATTGCTTCAGATGAGAAAATCAAGACTTGGATGTTGTTTTTGGTCTTTTTGTTTTCTGGTTTTGTGGCACCCAACCCCCCGCCCCCCCCACCCCCAAAAAAAAAAAAAAAAAACCGGTCAGGTCGGGCCGGGGCTAGACCCATATTCAACCCACATACTATTAGTCCATATTCAACCAATAGCCTATATCAACCCCTCCAACCCCAACCCACCCACCTATTTGCCACCTCTAAAATTCATAGAAGATACCATAGCATGCTCAAAGGGCATTCGAGTAACGCCTGCCTTTGGATTTATTTTCCGATGATAATGTCTACAAGGCAATACTAATTTGGCTCAAACACATCCGGAACTTGATACTCCCTCCGTCCATTTTTAAGTGTGTTGCTTCGTAAATCCAACTTATTAAAAAAGCATCATTATTACACATTTCACATCAACTTTTACCTCCACTTTCCAAAATTATCCTCCACTTTACTCATTAACTATTTACCCACTAAAAAAGGCAAATTGATAATTGTCCAAACTTTTACCCATTAATTTTTCAAAACACACATTTATTAAGAGACAGCCCAAAATAGAAAACTATACACTATAAAAGGAACGGAGGGAGTATCTATATAAACTATTTGACACGAACTATCAAATATTCACTACCAAGTCAAGGCTCTAAATACCCAGTCACTGGTTTTCACCTTCAAAAGGAGCGGTTGCTTATTATGGCAATGGGAATATAAACTATTATATCAAACCGATCTTTTTTAAAATGCATGGCACACTGATTAAGCACTAGAAACTTAAAGGAAGAGATGGTAAATGATTGATAAAACCTAGACGCCTTAGAACTTTTAAAACACACTACACAATCCAATCTTCCTTGAATAGAATCAGACTTCAGAAATCACGTATAAATCAAAACCTGGTCAAATAGAGTTGCGCGGTTGCTCCTCTCTCTTCCACTCTCACCCAAACACACAACCCTTGCTCCCTCTCTGCCTCTCTCAGACACATAATCATGCGTGGTGTTCCACCACATCCCAGTTTTGTTTCTTGAGAACAGTGTGCTCTTCAGAGCCATATTTGCAGCAAGTGTTCAAGCTCATTCTAAAAAATTAAAAGATCTTGCCCATAAAAGATGGTCACAGAGGGATGAAAAATCTCACAAGTAGATGAGGAGCAAGGTAGAGCCAAAAAACATAAAAAAAACTCTTTTTTCTAAGGCTCCCCTAATCTGGATCTGCTACTGAGGAAGTGGACCTGCCATGAGGGATTTATCGTACCTGCTCTCTCTTCGGCCTGCCAGGGTAACAACAGCTACCCTAGACCAGCATCCCAAGCCAATCCTGCAGATTTCCAGCAATGACTGAACCAGCTAGCAAATAGGCAGGCCCAGAGTCGGATTCAAACAAATAGACAGAAGAGCAAGCTTCACTACTACTCGATAAATCCTGTCACCTCCACTCCCCGACACACATGCACTAACACATGCTCGAGCACATATTCACTACTCAACACCACAGCATAAAAACCTGACTCTCTTCAATTTCATATTCTTCCCAAAATGATGAGTGAACCAAATACAAAATGCACCACCAGATCATTGACAAATTTAATGCCAAAAGAAAAGTAGAACCCAACACACTTAAACGACATGCAAGCCAGATTCAGAACGTATATATGAGTACTCAGAAGTCCACTAGCCAAACTAACTTCAAGGAGACATAACATATTCCTAGCACGCTCAAATCAATTGGATCTTGGCAGGCAGTAAGTATCAGATACAGGCATACAGCTATTGAAAAACTGTCACATGGACTCGGGTAAGGATAAGTGCATGAATGTGTCTAACTGTTAGAATCCATCTCATTTCCATCTCTGAAGGACAAAGACACACTCTAGCTATATTTCTTTTATTTCCCCATACAAATAGTGTCAATAAAGTGCCTCAAGGCATTTTATGCATTATATAAGGTTTCTCTGCCTAACTCGGGGTAAAGTTCGAATAGCAATATAGTCTTGTCCAATTAACATGTCAGGCACATCTCCATACTTTATTTGTGTAACATAGCTAAAAACCAAGGGGTACACTCAATCGGACCCGCAGACAGGGGAAAAAAGGTGCCCGTTAAAGGAAATTTTGTAAGCGGCTATCAAGTCTAAAAAGCAAGCATAAATGCCCAAACCCAGGCATTAATTGACCGTGTGGCAAGATGACTATACGCGAACAAACTAAGCTAAAACCAATATTTGATTGCTCCTTCATTGAAGTTCGTAGAAGGATTACATGTATCTAAAGTAACACCTGCAATTTATCCCGTGGAAGAAACATATATAGACAGTGTGTAAGATAACAATAAGTAAGTTTGAGATTCATATATAGACAGTGTGTGAGATAACAATAAGTAAGTTTGAGATTCATACACTACCAAAGTTCTAATCACCAGAAGGAGCTAATTGATGACCAGTTCACCGCAATGGACTAACTAGTTTCTTGTTCTTTTAAATCTATAATTGGGGTCTTCTTAGTTATTAACGACAAATGTTTCAAGACTCTACATCACAAGACAGTAATTATCGTCCATAATTTGAAACTGACTTCAAAAGTAAAGTTACATCTGAAAACCATGCCTCCAAGTTTTGAGTTTTCATGTGTGGCCTCCTACAAAAGCTCTTCTATATTCAGTAGTCAATAGTTCATACTTCAAAAAGGGAAAGAGAAATAGAAATAAGTTGCCCTAGCCTTCTACGACTCTCAGAACGATCAGACATTCAGTATTGCTTTACCTGTTATATATTCAGTGTTCTAAAAGTCGCTAGGCACTAGTCGGGCGGCTAGGCACCGCCTAGCGCCTTAGCCGATTAATCGACGCCTTGACAATAAGGCGGATTTCCCACATTTTTTATTTTTTAAAAATATTCTCCTATATCCCCCAAAGTTTTGAGAGCAAATATATCAACAAAAGTTGAAGGAAACATTAAACAACATGGAAACTAAATAATAATGCGAATTTCAACGTTCAAAGTTCAAACAAAATGAAATTAAGTAGTACCAACTACCAAGTAACTAGTCAATTACTAAGTTCAAACTTCAAAATAAAATGGAACTAAGTAGTACAAGGGCTTGTAAAAGTTTCGATCGTGTAAACTATAAAGTGCTACAGTGTTTTCAAATCGGGATACGTATGCAACGTGTATCGTTTTTTAGATTGCATGAATCGTATCGGGATACATATCGCTTATCTTAAGATACGTTTGTTGAAGAGTAGGAGTTTCTAATATTTAGTTGGACAAGATTTTGAAAGAAGGAGAAATAATTAAGACGAGTGAGGAAGGGGAGTATTTCTTTTACACTTAAACGCAAACTTTTTTTTCGCTTAGCATAAAATGGCTAGAACTCATTCCTATGTATACTACCCCATGGAAGGCTCAATCCAAAGATATTTTCACATAAGATAAACTTTGAGGTAGATTCTAGAATTACACATGTGACTAATTCTCACAAAAAAATCTAGATACTTCACAAGAATATTCTAGAGCTTCTAAAAGCTAGATATTCTAGAGCAACTAGAAACTAAATATTTATATCTTTTTCAATAATTTGTTTCATCTTTGGGCTTTTGTCAATTGAGCTTATTTAGACTTTACATCTTGTGCCAAAATACTAAATTTAAATCATGATTCAATAACATTAATCATAATTAAAAAGTAATTACACCTAATAGCACCGACAAACTATGCTTACATTTAAAAAAAATAAAAAATCTAAGACAAAAAAATTCAGCCTCTCAATTTTTTGCTGCCTTAGTTATGGAAATAAAAGAAAAACCTTTACATGATTTAGGCAAAACACAATTGAAGTATTTTTTTTTATACGAGCCCTACATTGAGATTGAATTTCTATCAAATGGTTTGAACGTCGCCATAATTAGATTGAACGGCTTAGATAAATGTATTTAGGGTTTCACTTCTTAAAGTAAGGTCCAATTTATTCCCGAGAAGTAATTGTTAGATATGTACCGTATCAGGATACGCGTATAAATCATAGAATGCGCGATCGTATCATATGATTCCTACACAAAAAGGATACATAGTGAGGTACGTATCATTTTCCGAACGAGACTATACGAATCGTAGGATACGTATCCTCTATCGTAGGTTTTTAATAACTATGAGTGATGGGTATGTTTTGTTGTTTATATACAGTATATATATAGATAACTATACCAAACCCCCTTCAATTCTACTACAACGACACTAAAGCCATCAAATTTCTAAAATTGCATATTTTACCCGACTAATGGTCTGATTAATCGTCGCCTTTCTCAGCCTTACTCCGCCTACCCAGCCTAGCCCCTAGCCCGCCTAGCTGATTAATCGCTGCCTTGCTCCGCCTTATGGCTGATTAATCGGCTGGCCAGCTTTTCAAATGCCTCGACCCTAGGTGCGGCGGTGGGTCACCGCCTAGCGCCTAGGTGCCGATTAATTGGCCGCCTCAACTGCCTTTTAGAACACTGTATATGTTTCCGTTACTATTAATGTTATTGATAAAGTTTGAGGCCTATTAGGTTACAAGATGACGTAGTGTCTTAAGGAGAATCAGGTGGGTGGGATTAACCACCCCATGTCAACTTAAGCAAGGTTAATCACGGGTGAGGGTTTACTATAAATGTCGGGAAATATGCTTTGTTCATTACTATCTCAGAATTATGTTTCACAATTTCATAACCCAATTTTTCAATATCTAATTGACCTTTGCATACAAATCACAATATTGTCTAGTTTCCTCAAACCGGGCATTGAGAGGTAAAGGATTTAATCCTTTTAAGAAAAAAAGTTTTTGATCAGAATATGAATTATACCGAAAGGCCCTTCAACTATTAAAGGGGGTTAACATAACGTATCATACTTTTACCAATACTCAATACAATGTGATCATTGTACGATAATGCATCTTTAGTCAAACAAGGAAATTGGACGTAAATTATGTCCTCAAGATAGGATCTTAAAAGAATCATGGCAATTCGAGTTTAACTTTTTCAGTGGGAGATGGGGATCTAATGAGATTAAAAGAGGATTAAACTTACATAACCAAATAAGTGGTTCTTTTTCTTTTCTTTTACTGAAGGAATTTTGATAGAACTCTCCCATAGTTAGGTCAGTCAAACGAACTCTTATAAAAGCTCCCAGTATCATCGATCTGATTGTGAACTAGACTGTAATATTTTGTTCATTAATTGCCCAAAATCTTTCATTTAGAAAGTAAAGACAGTTCCAATGATTGGTTCAGATCGGGACAAGCTTTAAGAGCTTTTGAAAGCAAAAATAAGCTTCATTCAGTTATTTAAAGGGTGCCGTCACCACTGTCCTCAACCCACTCTTAATATCCTCCGGGAACTATTCCGTATTCAAGTAACGATACAAATACCATTACATAAAAGGCCTCTAAATAAGTTTCTAAAGAAAGCAGACACATCATATTCTACTGAAGAACATCCCACAGCTCAACCTTTAACCTATTAGGTAGTTACATTCTTGAAAGAATTATGCAATAACGATGGACTACGTATTACCAAATATGCTCAGTCGGTCACATTAAATACACACTGTGAAGAGATTAAAAACCATGTGATCACAAGAAACTTCCCTCGCAACACATTACAGGTTCTTACAAGATTTCAACCTCTATGCATACGCAAATCAAACCGTTTTCATTCAAGAAAGGCATTTGTTCATTATTCCATTGGAATTCGACAACGAATTTTCCATGCAGGAAACACAAAATAATGTGCAGAGAAATGATACTGCTGGCATGATAACAGAAAAATTGAAATGCGAAAGCAAACAAAGACATTAAAAACTACATATTATTCCCACAAAAATCGTACCAAAACTTGAAACTGCAGCATGTATACAACTGGCAACCAAAATTCCAATATCCATTCATGAAAGGCATTTATTCATCACTAAATTTAAATTAAAGCAAGAACCCCACATATCCATGGGCACAATACAACTGAATGATTAGCAACAAAATGCACTACAACAGAAAATTTCAAACCTAAAAGCCTCAATCAATTATAATCATCCCTCTCATCACCACACAAAAAAAAAAAGTATACTTATCATGCAATTCAATAAGATAAAAAACTGTATCATACCAATCAAAATCTGTATCATACCCGTTAAATGCTAATCTACTAGCTCTTCGCTCTCACCTCTTCCTCACCCCCTCCTCCACCGGCCTCGATAATCTTCTTATTCCTCTCAATCGCCTCGGCCACCTCCCTCGGCATATACTTCTCATCATGCTTTGCCAACACCTCCGTGGCCGAGAAATAACACTCCCCACTCCTAGCTTTCCCAGAAACACTCAAACTCTTGGCGGACAACCCCTCCTCTCTCCTAATCCCCTCCTCCATTGGCTTCACAAACCCCTCCACCACCACAGAATGCCCTTCCCTAAACAAATCGGGCAAACTCCCCTCGTACCGGACCAAAACATCCGTGATCAGATCGGTCACAACGAATTCCATCTCGGAGGAATTCGCCGGGTGGTTTACGCTGCCCTCGAGGACTAGTCCCCCGAGGCGGAACTTACTCTTGCTAGGGTTCTCGTTGTATTTAGCTAGGGCGTCGGTTGGGGTTAAGTAGAAGACTAATTGGTCTTGGAAGTTGTTCAGGACGATTACGATAAAACCTGCTATGCAGCTGAAGGTTAGGGCGTAGGTCCAGAGGCGGCGGGTTTGCATTTGACGGGCACGTGCGCCGATGTCGACGCGTGGGGTGCGGGTCGGTTGGCGACGGACGGTGGAGAAGAAGCGGAGGTGCGGAGGGATGGAGATGGACGGCTGAGATGAGATGATGCTGGCGATCGACGGCTGGGATTTGATGATGCTGGCGATCGAAGGCTGAGATTCGAGGACGGCGGCGAGTATGTATTGGGATTTGGTGAAGGTGGAGATTTGGTGGTGGTGGTGGTGGTGGAGGAGACGAGGAGCCAGACGAGAGGTGAGTTTGAAGGCCATTTGATTTTCAGAAGATTACGAAGTGTCGAGCGGATTGATTATTTGGGAAGTCGCAAAACAAGACTAGGGTTTAAAGAAAAACAGAAAATCACTGGAGACTACAGAAAATGAGTCTTTAATTCTCGGGGACCTAATACTCAATTTTTAATTACCTCCAGGTATAATTAATTGATAAGATTATCCTTCTACCCTTGAAACACAAATTTATTCTTTACTCCACCTCTCACTCCCCACCTTCATCCACCATCCACTTCCGGCCGGCAACTACTTCCGGCCGGCGAAACTTTCCAGCCGGCAAACTTTTCCGGCCGGAAATTTTACTGCGAATTTATAATTTTTTAAATTAAAACTCACTTTTTTTATTTTTTTCTCAAAAAAAAAACGTTTATAACTTTATATATATATAAAAAAAACAAAGAATCTATCCAACAATTCACTGCGAATTTTATGAAAAATTCTTAGTGGATTACAACAATGATTTTCAAGAAAAAAAAATATTACACTACAACACTGTCAACAACCACAACAACCATAGCAAAAAATAAGTACCATGCGAATTTTTAAAACTTCGCAGTGATTAACCTTCATTAGTCCATTGCATTAGACGACAAAAA